>JAIUZE010049529.1:0-63077 GCA_022085475.1 Heliosperma pusillum
CTAACCTTTTAGTCAATTACACTGACTAATCTTTTAGTCATATAATAGGGTATCAATATGATTATTTTCTCAAATAATCACATCTCTCAAACACATCCTATAGGTGTGACTTTTAGGGACCAGTTGATCACCGCCATCTGTATGACAATAACGTCAAACTTATCTAGCAAGCCAACCGTTATCGATAAACGTTAATCAACTGATTACAATACAAAGTATACCCTGTGAACCTACAGAGATTTATTTATGTTAGTGCACTAACTGTGGAGGACACTGGCTCCAACAATCTCCCACTTGTCCGTACAAGTGTATGTGCGATAAACGATTCTCATATCCATAATAAATTTCTCCCACTCAATGTAAACCAATTTGCAAAGTCCGTATTCACAAAGGTCGTAGTTTACAAGTGATCAGTATCAAGAGTGGTCTCCCCGACTAGAGAGTAACTCAACTGATAAACGAATCTATATTCGAGCATGGCAATGCATTTCAGTTACAGCTCCTCGAGTGGCCCTGAGAAATATCATATCCTGATAAAGGTTGGATATTTTCTTCAACTCGAATCTTGCAGATACAAGCGCAGTATGAAATGACCCAGTGAAAATCTACTTAGCCTCCTGTTACGGTCGACCGTGAGAAAGAAACCAAAGTCACCCAAAAACTGTCTTTATCTCAAGAGACAGTCGATAGTCAAAAGAATCGACTCTAGGAACACTATGGATGTCCTATCCACGACCCGACACCTAATGTTCCGAAACATTTAGGACTCCATAACGTCGTCACAAAATGTCCTGCGCAGTATCATTATAACTCGCATCTGTGATCGATCAGGCAACAGTTTGACTTATGGCTCGTTGAACCCACCATCAATCGACGTCACAAAATAATTGCCAGAGTTATCAGCTCATGTAGACAATTACAGACCAAAACAAAATATAATGTAATGCAGTTCACTTTGTGGTGTTCAATGTTGTCCGTACAACCCACATGAAAAACAAAATATAAACAAAACGATGATTTTATAGATAGTTTTTATGAAAAAGATACAGGTGTCTAATCCATACAAAACAACTAATACAACTCAGGAACACGTTTGATTCCGATGGAAATAACGTGCCCTTCATGTTTATCATATCTCAATGGTTTAGTGAGAGGATCTGCGACGTTGTCATCCGTAGCAATCTTGTCTATCACTATCTCCCTTTGCTCCACATAATCTCGGATCATGTGAGCCTTCCGTTGTACATGCCTAGACTTGTTGCTGGACTTGGGCTCCTTAGCCTGGAAGATGGCACCATTATTATCACAATAGATGGTGATCGGGTCATCCGAACTAGGAACGACAGTTAGTCCATGTAAGAATTGACGCATACATATAGCTTCCTTCGCAGCCCCTGAAGCAGCATAGTACTCGGATTCAGTCGTAGAATCTGCTATAACAGTTTGTTTGGAGCTTTTCCAGCTGACCGCAGCGCCATTAAGAGTAAAAACGAATCCAGACTGAGATTTTGAGTCATCTCGATCCGTTTGGAAGCTAGCATCTGCGTAACCGATTGCGCATAGATCAGTGTCGCCTCCATAAGTCAATACCCAATCCTTAGTCCTCCGTAGGTACTTAAGGATATTCTTAACAGCCATCCAGTGTGTTTCACCTGGATTGCCTTGGTATCGACTTGTCATACTCAATGCATATGCCACGTCTGGACGTGTGCATATCATGGCATACATGATCGATCCTATAGCTGATGCATAAGGAACCCGACTCATGCGCTCGACCTCTTCCGATGTCTTTTGTGCCTGAGCTTTACTCAACTGCATCCCAGAAATCATTGGAAGGTTCCCCTTCTTGGAGTTGGTCATGCTGAACCTCTCAAGAATCTTATCTATATAAGACTCATGACTGAGGGATAACATCCGTCGTGATCTATCTCTGTAGATACGGATCCCCAAAATTCTTTGTGCCTTGCCCAAATCTTTCATCTGGAAATGGTTCTTTAACCAAACTTTTACCGAAGTTAAGAGAGGTATGTCATTCCCAATCAAGAGTATGTCATCGACATACAATATTAGGAAGACAATCTTGCTCCCACTCGACTTGATATATAAGCATGGTTCCTCGACCGATCGAGTAAATCAATTCTCTTTTATCACTTGGTCGAAACGATGATTCCAACTCCGAGAAGCCTGCTTAAGTCCATAGATGGAACGCTTAAGCTTGCAAACCTTCTTAGGATGTTTAGGATCAATGAAACCTTCGGGTTGTACCATGTACAACTTCTCCTCCAAATAACCGTTTAAGAAGGCGGTTTTCACGTCCATTTGCCAAATTTCATAGTCATGAAAGGCGGCAATCGCTAAGATTATCCGAATGGAACGCAGCATGACTACGGGTGCCAAAGATTTCATCATATGCAAACAGTTGCACATTGAGTGAAACCCTGTTTTGCCAGCTATGTAGGGCCTTTTATGTATCTGGTTGTCCTTCTAACAGAAGCTTTATCTGTAAAGCCATTTGCACTGAAGAGGCCGAACCTTCATCAGTAAGTCACCAGTGATCCCATAGTCATTTCTTCATACATAGAGTCATCTCGGATTGGCATGGGGTCAAAGCCATAACTTAGAGTCGGAACAAGGTCATAGGACCTTCTAGGTAGCGGGTTCGTTACTTCAAGGAGTTAAAAAACGGCATTTCTTCAGTCTCCTCGCCATACCAATGTATTCTGTTCTAGGAGCGAATAGAGTGTCTACTCCGACCTCATAGGTTCGCAAAGGATATTTACCGCAGCTGATGATGAAGGAAACAGTTTCCTTCATTGGTTGCTCGGTTGTTGGTTCTTAAATCCCCGACAGTTCGAAGGTTCCATTACTTGTCCTATTCTCGAGAAATTCTTTCTATAAGAACGTCGCACTAGCCGCAACAAAAACTTGATGTTCGGTAGGCGAGTAAAAGTAATGACCAAACATCCCTTTTGGATAACCAATAAAGTATGTCTTGACCGATCGTGGGACGAGCTTATCGTCAGGTCTCCAATTGACATAAGCCTCGCAGCCCCAAACCCGAATAAAGGACAAGTTAGGGACCGTTCCCTTCCATAATTCATATGGAGTCTTGTCTACAGCTTTAGACGGACTTCGGTTAAGTATTAAAGCAGCTGACAAAAGAGCATAACCCCACAATGAGTCAGGTACATCCGTCTGACTCATCATGGATCGAACAATATCAAGTAATGTTCGATTTCCCGTTCGGACACACATTCATGGTGGTGTTCCAGCGTGGAGTAATTGTGTACTACACCACAGTCTTGGAAGGTGTCGATCAAAAACTCCTTCGAAAGTATTCGCCACCACGATCCGAACGTAGATGCTTTAATATTTCTCTCCAGCTGGTTTTCAACCTTGTTTCGGAATCTTAAACTTGGCAAAAGGACTCACTTTTTATGCTGCATTAAGTAGACATAACCATATCTACTCAAATCGTCCGTGAAAGTGATAAAATACCTATAGCCATCTCTAGCGTTGATTGACATAGGTTCACACACATCAGTATGTATGAGTCCTAATAGGTCAGCAGCGCGCATTCCAACACCTTTGAAGGAAATTCGAGTCATTTTGCCTATGAGGCATGATTCACACGTGCCAAAAGATTCATAGTCAAATGGGGAGATAGTCCCATTATCAATGAGCTTCTTCACGCGTTTTTCATTTATGTGTCCCATACGGCAATGCCATAAATAGGTTTGATCTTTGTCACAAACCTTTGCTTTCTTACTACTCACATGCAATATTTCTGTGGTTTGATCTAAAACATAAATGTCATTCATGGAAACTGCTTTACCATAAATCATTTCGTTTAAAGAGAAAATACAGCTATTATCCTTTATTACAAACGAAAAGCCGTCCTTATCAAGTACGGAAACTGAAATAATGTTTTTAGATAAACTAGGTACATAGTAACAGTTATTCAGAAATAACTCAAATCCACTCGGGAGTTGGATTACATATGTTCCCACTAAAACGGCAGCTACTCTTGCTCCATTCCCCACTCGCAGGTCCACATCACCCCTTGCGAGAGTTGTGATGTTTCTTAGGCCCTGCAAATGATTGCACATATGAGAACACAACCAGTATCTAATACCCAAGTTCCGAAACTTGCATGGTTAATCTAAATCATATGAATAAAAGATGACGTACCAACAGGAATGACGCGGCCTGATTTTACGTCTTCAGCATACACGGGGCAGTTCCGCCTCCAATGCCCAGACTTGTGGCAATGGTGGCACTCCACGTTCTCTTTGCTCTTTGTCTTGCCTTGTGGGCTACCGCTAGTCTCACCAGGCCCACTCTTGACTTTTCCTGGCTTTTTGAACTTTTGCTTCCCTACAGCTAGGTCAGCTTGAGCCTTGCCCTTACCCCTACCCTTGTTGTTAATCATGAGAACGGCCTGTTTCACGCTCCCACTCAATTTCAGATCACTCTCGGTCTGTACGAGAAGTGAGTGGAGCTGATGAAGACTTTTCTTCATATCATTCATATAGTAATTTGCCATGAAAAGGGCAAAACCATCATGAAGTGAATGGAGCACACGATCAATAATGATCTTCTCTTCGATTTTACAACCAAGAGCCTCCAGCTTCTCGACATTCTCGATCATAGCAAGAATGTGTGGGCTAACCGCTTGGCCCTTCTGGAGTTTCGCTTCAAAGAAGCGACAGGTGTACTCATAGCTAACGATCCTCGGAGCTTTCGAGAACTCGTTAGAGAGTGTGGTGAATATCTTGTTTGCACCCTGGGCTATGAATCGCCTCTGCAAATTGGATTCCATTGCAAAGATGAGTACGTTCTTTAACGCACCCGCCTCCATAACGAAATCACTATAAGCAAATGATTCATTGGCTCCTGCATTGGGGCCTGGGTTAGTCGGTAGTGGCTCAGTCAAGTACTTGGGCTTTCCGTCAGCAATGGCAGCATTCCGTAATGCCGCCTCCCAGTCCGCAAAGTTGGACCCATCATTCTTCAGTCGCGTGGACTGATTCATGTTGTCCATAAAGATCTTTAGCCAGGACTCGCGAGCGAGTGTAGCACTTGGCATTGGGTCGTCTGTACGTCCAGCCATTTGTTATTTTAAGCAGTTTATATCTGAATATATGACTGTGAAAAGAAAATAAATATGATAAGTTTCATCGTTTTAAATTCGAGTCTAATGAAAAACATTTTAATTCGATGACTCGTGCATTTATACAATTGACCTCCCTCAAGAATTATATAAATGATCCCAAGACTCAATTTCTGTAAATTGATAAGCCAACCTCTTGGCTAATTCTACTTTTAGAATTCCTGGTCGATAAATTTCTGTAAATTCTATCTTTAGTCCATCATAATCACGAGATATTACTCATACTATAATGTTGAGATAAAATAGGTCAAACACTCACTACTTGCCCAACGTAGAAGGGGTCATATTATGACTTCCGACGAAGAAGAGGTTCATAGTAGTTTTCCCTATAACGACTAGTCTCAATTTTAGTTATAGGGGAAGGTCCCATCATCTTAACTTTAATTTATTTTAAGTGAACGAATGTCTAGCAACTCGAGCATGATTTAAACTAAGGTGATGGCCCTAAAAGCGAGTGACATCTGTATGTCCATGATTAAAATATTCAACCTATATGAATCATTTTACATGCATTTTATTAGGTGGTTTGGTTTAGGCGGAATATGATGCAATTATCTATCATGTGAAGGAAAGAAAAAACGAGAATGAAAAACGTAAAAGAAAAAACATGTCCTAGTGTGGCCTATCCTACCAAAAAGAATAAAATACAACTCGGAATCCAACAGATTGGACCCTCGAAGCTTGACTTTATCACCCTTCTTGGTCCATGCAGCGGGAGTGAGCTCCAATCTCCATCTTTAGTCTTCTTTGAAATTACAATAAATAAAATTACAAAGATCCTATTTATTACATGATAATTTCAAAACCCAAAACTAAAAATAATGGAGATGCGAGATCTCAAAATACATCCAAGACTATGTCACCATCATTACGGTAACACAATCTACTAAGGCCACACTAAGTTACAACTGATTGTAAAATACGTTAAAAATTCATTCAAACATTCCCAAAAACAAGATAAAAGCATCAACTAAAATAAAACATACAAGACATAATGCAGTTATTACGATGTTTTATTATCCAAACCACCATTTAACATAGATTATAATTATGTGGTAATTCTGTAATCACCCACATCAATTACAATCTCGTTTCATTTTACTGATAAAATGAACTATCCTAAACATTTCAAACTGCTTTAAAATGTAAGATATTAAGCATATGTGAACCGTTTCACATTAATTATACAAAATCCGAATGATGTACAATTAAAGGCCAAAAACATGAACACGAAAAACAGAAAAAATAAAATTTCAGCAGAATGATTTTCGGCAAATTTTTCAGCAAAACGGTCCTTATCGACAAAATAGGAAAAATAATATCCTTTCTAATGAAAACTCATCCAACATCATTTTCATTTTCATTTTAATCTAATCTTTATTAAATTAAAACATCTACAAATCTATTCTATGTTATTTTAACAGATTAAAATAACAAAATAAATCTAAATGAAAACGAATGCGAAAGGATATACGATTAATTCTTCCTAGTCGACAAACAGGGACCACGATCGAGTATAAAAACACTCGATCGACCAAAACTTTTGAGCAAACTGCTCGATCGAGCAGACAAAGTTACTCGATCGACCAAACTTTTCAGAAAACAGCTCGATCGAGCAAAACCCAGTACTCGATCGACCAAACAACAGAGAAAACTGCTCGATCGAGTGAAAACAAGTACTCGATCGACCAAAAACTCACAAAAACTGCTCGATCGAGACACTAAAGTCCTCGATCGAGTCAAACACACAGCGGATGAAAACAGTTTCGGTTTATGAAATCAAATTAAAACAATTTCGTGGCCTATGCTCTGATACCACTTGTGGGAAATCGGTATTACCACAATACAATTATTTTAGGATTATAACGAAAAGTAATAATTTGATTATGCAAGTCATAAACGAAAACATAGAAAAGGTTTAGAGATTTAGAAATCAACCTCCGCTCCTAGCAATTTGGCGTAAAGAACAGAGATATCAAAGTAGATATCCTCCTAATCGTTGCACCCAAGATTGTATGAGAAATACCCTTCTCTTATGCTAGAAAGAGAACTAAAGTTACTGTTAACTTTTGTTTTGTAGTTTTGTCAAAAGTTACTGTTAACTTTTGTCTGTTGTGATGAATGTATTTGATGGTGGCTGCCAGTGAGAAGAGAATAGAATAGGGTTTTAATTTTCTTTTTCCTCTACTTGCTCACGGCACACACTTTGGTTTTTATATGAGGAGAGTTAGTCTCCTCAAATAACTACCCATTGACCCGAAACCCGAGTGTATCTGGATACCGTGTTTCGGTCATTTTAGCTTCCAATATAATGTAATATCTTATAATCGTCGTATTACATGGACCGACATTATAATCCATCATTAGTTATAAATATCCGTATATTTATAACTTGCCAATTAATTATAACGGTTTATGTTTAATTAGCTTACATTATATACTATAATTAAATATAACTTTTTATATTCAATTTTACGAATTACAGTTAATTCGTCGCAGCTAACTTTCGTCTCATCATCACATTGACTAACCTTTTAGTCAATTACACTGACTAACCTTTTAGTCATATAATAGGGTATCAATATGATTATTTTCTCAAAGAATCACATCTCTCAAACACATCCTATAGGTGTGACTTTTAGGGACCAGTTGATCACCGCCATCTGTATGACAATAACGTCAAACTTATCTAGCAAGCCAACCGTTATTGATAAACGTTAATCAACTGATTATTATACAAAGTATACCCTGTGAACCTACAGAGATTTATTTATGTTATTGCACTAACTGGAGGACACTAGCTCCAACAATTTGTAGGCACGAAAAATTTATTAAAGTGCCGAATAAATAAAATAAATTAATTATTTTAAGTTAATACCAAATTTTAACTTAATTTAATTATTTTGTCCCGATAAAAGAAATATGTGTCGATTCGGATTAGAAAAGAAGCTATTCGGATCAATAAACCCACAAACCATCAAATTTGGGCCAAGTTCACTAATAAACCCACAAATGGGCCTGTGACTACCAAAGTCCACCAAGAAGAATTAAACCATTATAAATACAGTGGTTCTCATTCATTTGAAGGTTAGAAATCATAACCAAAGAAATCATAGAGAGAGAAATTCTAGAGAGAAGAAAAGCTCTCTAAATTCCCTCTATAAGACATCTCTGCAAGCAGTCAACAAGCACACCAAAATTTGTGCCGCATGCCCAAGACATTCAAGCTACAACATTCAAGAGAGAACTAGTTCCTGTGACCCTCTAAAGAATACAAATTGACATCTCCTACAGAGTGCATACAACCTCTACAGGAGTCATTCAAACACTACGTCGCGCTTCTTCTACAGATAGCATACACGTACTCTTTACGGCATATTAGAATCAGAGGATACATTAGAGATTGTACACATAACTTTCTGATATTAATAAAAATTACTTTGTCTCTTATTTTGTGTTACATTTATTCTGCGATACAAAATCTGCTGTTACACAAACTTACTCCAAGTTGATTATATCTGTAAACCATAAAATTTCATACCAAAAATAATATGGGAAACAATAATTTATTTTATAACCGAAAGATTGAAGGTTACAACTTTCGTAGATCTCTTGATTCCATCCTAAGGGTTAGGGTTTTGATAGTTGTACGAGGGTCTTATCGACTTAATCTCGTAGGGAGATGATGAAGTCTTTTTGTGACTTATTTCATCCTACCTACAATTTGGTAGTAGGAGAATGGGGTCTTTTGACTTGTTCCATCTGGTCTCCTTTCTAAACTCTAAACACAAGTTTATATAGTAGTCTAGTAACTTAAAGGGCAAGACAATAAATAAATAAATATTATATAGTAACTTAAGATATTATCACAATCTTTTTTGATAATTATCTCCTAAATACTAAAAACAATCTATCATTAATAGATACCAAAATCTAAAATTTTGGTGTCTACAATATCTTTTCACAAATTCTCTAATTTTATCGTATAATTAAGTCATTGAATTAAGTTTATTCTTTTGGTAAAAGTAATAGCATAATAAAACTATTTTGAATAATTATGTAATTTATATAATTAGGTTCAGTTTACACGTCAATCTTATTTAGTGTAAAAACTATCAATTTTTTTTTTCTTTACCGCTTACACATGTTACCAAGCTATATAATATTTAACGTCTTTATACACTATTATATAAAAAACTGTGCATTTGCACGGGATCTATACTAGTATATAAATAAAGAAGATAAAAGCAGAATTTATAGTGAAAAATAATACTCGTATATTTTTTTAATATATATAGTCAAGTGGCATGATATTCGATTCGTTATAAAATTAAGACGGGATACCTCTGTCTTTAAATAAACTAAACAATAATTATATTTTTGGGATTCCCTCACATGTACGTACGATGGTACCCCTTAACTCGAGCGAGTGGACCAACTCGACCGAGTCTAGAGGCACTCAGTCGAGTGACTCAAAGAGCTCACCCAAAAATACCATAAGGTACCCTACGTGGTCATGTCAAACCTCTACTCGACCAAGTGACACCCCTACTCGGTCGAGTTACCAACCTACTCGTCGAGTGACACCCCGACTAGGTCGAGTTCCCGTCTTTAGTGAGACGAGTTGGAAATCATAAGTTGCTTAGAAATAGTCCATTAGAGAGTGTCACGTGGATTAAGAGGCTACTTCAAGTTAGTCTTTCAATAGGATTTTATAACCGTTGTTATAATTAAAATTGTTGCATTTAAAAAAAAAAAAATTGATATAATATTTTATAGAGTATTTTGCCAAATACTACCTATAATTTAGGTAAGTTTTGTGAGAAACTACCTAAAGTTTTATTTTTTGTCAAACACTACCTAAAGTTTAGATTTTTTTGTTAAGCACTACAAAAGTCAATATTGATGCATGAAAATGTGAGAATAAACAATTTTAACTTGCCGATATCATAGTTTTGAGTTTATTTTTGCTAAAATTTATGAACGCATAAACTAAGTTAGTAAGTTCCATTATATTTTACGCAAAATTACTTCAATTATCGTCAGTCTTGATTATCAATCATTATCTTCATCCTAGTGATATGAGCCTATAATTTTAAAGAAGAGGTTAATCATTAATACACTCTAGCAAAATAAACTTTAAGGCTATGATAACGGCACCCTAAAATCGCTTATTTGCCACCTTTTTATGCGTGAATAGTAATTTTGGTAGTGTTTGACAAAGAAGGTCTAAAATTTAGGTAGTGTTTGACAAAAACTAAAACTTTAGGTAGTTTCTCACAAAGTGACATAAATTATAGGTAATGTTTGACAAAATACTCAATATTTCATTTTTAAATGGTCACATTTAGCCTATTTTAATATAAGACGGAAATACTCCCTAGGTCCCTTTCGACTGGAACAAGGATTTGCCCGACACCAAACAAAGCTGGTGACACCAGGCCCAGTGGCCAGTGGCAGTGGAGTAGGTTACCCGCCAAAAGACAGTGTTACATTTCCCGCCAAAACCCTAAACACCGCTACAATACTTCCACATTGAAATCAAATCAAATCAAATTAAATTCCTTTTCTAATTCCATTATCTTAACCTAAATTATACGAGTATCCTGTTTATTCATCAAAATATGAATGACGATTTGCATTTCTCAGACCATAACAAACTCCCTGAACTTAAGCTCGGTATAAACCCTAATCCCCTTCAATTTCTACTAGTTATATACTATTGCTATCACTACCTGTTTGTTGTTGTATGTTTTTTTACGTCTCAATCATTTGTTTACTTTTGATTAAATGACGAACAAAAATGAAAAAAATGGAATATTTATATTTTCGTGATTACTTTTCTGGGTATTTAGTTATTTATTTATTTATGGTGTGTTTTGCTGCTTACTTATGATTTATGATTGATTAGATGCTAAGCAGGCGCAGGGGTTTTTGTCATTTTTTAAAACCCTAACTAAGGTTTGTGTGTTTTTCACCTTTTTCAATCCAAAATTGTTTTCATGTTTTTGGGTTTTTTTTATAGAAATCTGACAATCGGTTTATGTGTTTGTATTTATAGGATTCTCGGGCTGTTCGATTCTTCGATCGTCGGGTTTGTTTCTCTTCTTTTGGTCTTTTTGTGGAAATGTTGCCATTTTTTTTGGTCATTTTTGGTGTATTCTTGTTTGTTTGCTTTTGAATAGACGGTTTGTTTGCGATATCTGGAGGTTCATCAGTTGGTAAAGTACCAACTTGTCACAAATTTAGTTAATTTTATTTGGTATACAAGAAAAGAAATGTTGACAAATGTTGAAATAGATTGGCTTATGAAACCCCTGTATAATGAATCGTTGAGGGAGGCTTAATTTTATCATCTGCTTGATTGAAGATACACGCGTGCGCAGACACATTAACTCTATTTTGGAAACCTCTTACGGTTGTTAATTCACTTCTTTTAAACTTCGGGCTATGCATCGACGGGTTGAACTTAGAAGGTGTTAATATTAAAATATACTCCACCTAAGGTATGCTTTAATTGCAATCTAGAGTTTTGGAGGATTAATAATTAGCAAACAATTTAGGAAGTGGAAGATTACCGCTTTAACTACGTCTATTGGTTGAGGATAGTAATGGTTTACAATATTAACATATCGTGTCAGATATGTTGTTTTTTTCAACTAGAGTGACTACCACCACCCATCTTTTCATCGCCTCTCTATGGAGTTAAACTCTTCATCATCCCTAACCTTTGTAAGCGAAATATTTATGTATTGTTTTGTACTTTGCCTCTGAGAAAGAAGCTGTGTGTATAAACCAGGATTATTTTACTGCCCATGGAGAAAATGCAACTTTCATTGCAAGAACGTATTACCACACTACCACAGCCTTGCGACAGTTGGGAAGTGGTTCTGAAGGCCTGTCAAGTGTAACTATAAGTAAAAGCATGTTTGAGACTATTGCTCGCGATCTGCTTTTGGAAAGGACAGATCACACTATTGAGCTGTATGAGGGTAGCGGTTCTAACTGGAGACTTGTGAAGAGCGGAAGTCCCGGAAACCTTGGCAGTTTTGAAGATATTTTGTTTGCTAATAATGAAATGCAGGATTCTCCAGCCACTGTTGCTTTGTTTCTAAACTTCAAGGACATTGGATGTACTGTTGGGCTAAGTTATGTTGACCTTACCAGAAGAGTTATTGGTTTGGCCGAGTTTTTAGATGACAGCCACTTCACTAATGCGGAATCTTCATTGGTTTCCCTTGGTTGTAAGGAGTGCTTACTCCCGGCTGACTTGGCAAAGTCCACCGAAGGTAGAGGCTTGCTTGATGCATTGTCAAGATGTGGTGTAATGGTAACTGAAAGAAAAAGGTCCGAGTTTAAGACAAGAGATTTGGTGCAAGATCTCAGCAGGCTTGTCAAAGGCTCGATTGAACCTGTTCGTGATTTAGTTGCCGGGTTTGAGTATGCATCGGCTGCTTTAGGCTCCTTATTATCGTTTGCGGACTTACTTTCAGATGAAAGTAATTATGGAAATTATAGTGTTAAGCCTTATAGTCTTCACAGTTTCATGAGATTAGATTCTGCAGCTATGAGAGCGCTAAATGTCATGGAGAGTAAAACGGATGCAAACAAAAATTTTAGTCTATTTGGTCTCATGAATAGAACATGTACTGTTGGGATGGGAAAACGGCTACTTCACATGTGGTTGAAGCAGCCGTTGCTGGACGTGAATGAAATAAATGCTCGACTGGATTTAGTGCAAGCCTTTATAGAGGATATAGAACTTCGTCAAGATCTACGGCAACATTTAAAAAGAATATCAGATATGGAGCGACTAGCTCGTACTATTCAGAGGAAACGAGCCAGTCTACATCAGGTTGTAAAACTCTATCAGGTCGGTGAACTAACTCTGTATTTTTTTTTTCTGCATGTTTTCTTGGCTAATTATTTTCAATGCTTTTTTTTACCTCCCAAAGTTGCTTTCGATGCCTAAGCTTGTCTTAGTGACTAAAGTCAAACAGCCATAAGTCAAATATGTCACTTGTGTAATTTTTAAATTTAGAACACTTTTTTTCCCCTCAAAGTACTACATTTGTTGAATTTGAAGTCAAATCTACTTCTCAAAAAATGTAAGTGTCATATATAAAAAGCCAGAGGGAGGCTTATATAATCACGCGTGCAATTGGTAGCTCATTTATGGCTCTGTCATTCAAGTAATCGCAAATTTTCTGCTTCACAGTCAAGCATCAGACTTCCTTACATTAGAAGTGCTCTCGAAAGATATGATGGGCAGTTTTCTGCATTGATTAGAGAAAGGTTTTTGGAACCTTTTGAAATTTGGAGTGATGATGATCATTTGAACAAGTTTATTTCCCTTGTGGAAACTTCTGTCGACCTTGACCAACTGGAGAATGGTGAGTATATGATTTCATCCAGTTATGATTCAAGGCTTCTTCAACTGAGAGACGAGCAAGAGTCAGTGGAACGTGAAATTGAAAGTCTTCACATCAAAACTGCAACTGATCTTGATCTTCCTGCTGATAAAGTCTTAAAGTTGGAAAAGGGAACACAATTCGGACATGTTTTCAGGATCACAAAGAAAGAGGAGCCCAAAATAAGAAAAAAGCTTACTACTCAATTTATTGTCCTTGAAACAAGAAAAGACGGTGTGAAGTTCACAAATTCAAAGCTAAAAAAATTAGGAGATCAATACCAAAAGATACTGGAGGAGTACAAAAACTGCCAAAAAGAATTGGTACTGCGAGTGGTTCAGACTGCTGCCACTTTCTCTGAGGTAATATATCTTACTTACTGCATCTGCTGCTTATTTTTGAGAATGGTTTATGCATTGAAATTTTTTTGGATGTACAGGTGTTCGAGTCTCTAGCTGTATTACTGTCTGAATTGGATGTGTTACTCGGTTTTGCTGATTTGGCTTCAAGCTGTCCAACTCCCTATACAAGACCTGACATCACTCCTTCTGTAAGCCTTTGTTCCTTAATTGCTCTTTTTCCGAAGTCAATTTTATTGTCAAGTAGCAGACGATTTCTTGAGACAATTTTCATCGTGGGTCATCCAAAAACAGCCAATATATGTTGCTAACACAAGGCAAGAGTGTAAAGACTGTACATAAGACCTCGCTTACAGGACCATTTGTGTGAGTCCTTTAGGCAGTCGGATAATCTTGATGTTGTTGGTGTAAGAGTTCATGAATGCTTACTCTATGTTCGCTGAGACAGGACGCTGGGGACATCATTTTAGAAGGGAGTAGACACCCTTGTGTGGAGGCTCAAGACTGGGTGAATTTCATACCAAATGATTGTAAACTTGTGAGTCCCTGTTGTAAACATATTTAGATTTCATTATTGGAGACCCCTTACTCGCAATTTGCGGGAGCCATTGAGGCATTGGGGTAATGCTGTTGTCTTAGTATCACTAAACGACCCATTTTCTAACAAGTTATCATATTTATCATAAACCAGGTCAGAGGAAAAAGTTGGTTCCAAATCATTACTGGACCCAACATGGGCGGAAAATCCACTTTCATCAGACAAGTAAGCATATAAATGTATACATGTTGATGATTGATTGTTTTTGACTTTTTGTTAGCTTCATGATCAAGATAATGCAGGATAGTATTAGTTTTTTTTGTCTTGATTGCATATTTAAGTCGCATTTTGTTAATTGTAAATGGCGTTTCTTCAATATGCATTTTTTTGTTTTTGTCTAACCTCTTTATTTATCCCTTCAGGTTGGTGTGAATATTTTGATGGCGCAAGTAGGTTCATTTGTTCCTTGTGACAGGGCCAGCGTTTCTGTTCGTGATTGCATTTTTGCTCGTGTTGGTGCTGGTGACTGCCAAGTGAGTTCGCTATGCTTTCAAAGCCACGCTTCCTATTGTCTTAGTCGGCAACAATTGACTTAAACATCTGGTTTGCTTGAATGAAAAAGAAAATTCAAAATAATTACTCACTTAGCTTAAATCCGATCTAATTCAAAATTTTACATGGACTTCATGAGGACCGTCGGGTTGATACCATTCTAGAGATGACCTATGGAGAGAGCCTCCAGATGTATCTCATCAAAGGACGAGAACTCTTTGGAAGAATTATATTTTTATTATAAAATAATTGAATGTCATTTTCGGAACTTTATCTGTATGCAAACATGATCTTGAATGAGCCTACGTACCGTTATAACCTAGTAAGCCTGTAGTTCAGGCCTTTGTTACTCAATTGTCATTTTTATTGGGTCGTCAAAGCAATCTACAGATGTAGGCTATCTATTATTGTGTGCAGTGAACTAAATATTATTTTGTGAGCATCATCTCTTCTTTCCTGCAGTTGCGAGGAGTGTCTACATTCATGCAAGAAATGCTAGAGACTGCATCAATATTAAAGGGGGGCACTGATAAGTCTCTGATAATAATTGATGAGCTTGGCCGAGGAACATCAACTTACGATGGATTTGGTTGGTCTTCCTTTCTATCTTACTTGTAATCCCTTATTAGCTGATTTAATTTGTAGACCTCTTTAGGAAGTAGATGAGCTCTCTACGCCGCATCCTTAATTTACAACTTGCATATCCTGTACACAAGAAATTGTGCTGAAACAATAGTTGGAACTTTTTAAAAATCCTCGATTGTTCAACTTCCAGGATGCATTAAGATTTAAGGGTTAGTTCAGAATTTTCACTTCACTGAGTAAATAGAAAAGTTAATTCCATGTATACATTAGAATACTCAATCAGGCATGTGAAACTGGCCTGAACTTAAGTTGTTTACCCGCATATTCATTTTTCTAAGCTATGCAACTTCTAAATCTAAGTTTTTCATACAGTAATGCAGTCACATTTTTAGCTTATTATACAGTTTACGAATTCAATGTTTTACCGATGCAGGTTTAGCGTGGGCGATTAGTGAGCACATTGTTAACGCTATTAAAGCCCCTACTTTGTTTGCGACTCACTTTCATGAACTAACAGCTTTAGGCCATGATAGTAGTGATATGCAACCTCAAAATAGAAAGATTGCTGGCATTGCGAATTATCATGTTAGTGCACACATTGATTCTTCAAGCCGCAAACTGACTATGCTATACAAGGTATTTTCATAATCAGAAACTATTCTCTTTCCAATTAGCTGTTTGTTGCTTTGTTATTTTATTTGGAGCATGTATATTCCTTGTGATCTTTCACCATAATAAATTTATGATCGTACTATTTCCCATACTAGTGACTGTGCTGTTGCATTTGCTTTGGATTCAAGCAAATGCAAGTGGATTAAGAGTATTTGTTATAGATAGGCTAGATTGCTAGAATGTAATAATTGTTACATGGTGGGTCAACATGTCACATGGATACAACTCAACAGAGTGCTAATCATGATTTTGTTACTCTTGTCTGGCGTGCCTCTTCCTGTCTCAAATCCGACACATTAGAAAATTTTCACCGCCGCTCAATTTTACAGGGGCCCGTTTGGCACTAGATATTTTGTTCCACATTGAATATCGAGGAATTGATCCGACACATGATGGGGTTGCTTAACCAACATGTTGGCATGAATCTGTAGCTAGTTGAGACGTTGAGTATTATATCTTGAGTAAGACAGTAGAAAACCATAGCCGATAGGTCCCTTCATATTCAGTGACATGACCAACACAACACTTGGGAATATTAAGAATATCATGTCTCTAGAATCTATGTCAATGGTTCATATCTTGTATCAACTTTACACGTTCCTTTGATTCTCTCTTAGCTGAGGTTATCTTTAAAAACACGTGTTCTCTTTGTACTGTTTTCAGGTTGAACCAGGAGCTTGTGATCAAAGTTTCGGTATTCATGTTGCAGAGTTTGCTAATTTTCCTGAAAACGTTGTGTCACTTGCTAGAGAAAAGGCAGCTGAACTGGAAGATTTTTCTCCTGCCATAACTAATACTGATGATCCCACCAAAGAGGTAAAGGTTCTGAAAATGGTGTGATGTAGAACTTGTCTCCTTGTACCATCTGTATTTTCAAATTATAGAAAAGGAAGATTGCTGCGTGTCAGTTAAATGAATTGTCCCGTACATTACAGGTTGGAGTGAAAAGGAAGAGACCTGACTCCGAAGCAATCTCCGAGGGTCCTGCAAGGGCCCACCGATTCTTGAAAGAGTTTGCAGAGCTTCCATTCGAGCGGATGGAGTTGACGCAAACATTGTTGCGTGTCAGTGAAATGAAGAGCGACTTAGAAAAGGATGCTGAGACACATCCTTGGTTGAAGCAGTTTCTCTAGTGCATTACTCTAGACTGTGTGCATCTCCCCTAGTTTTGTCTATATCAGGTGGATGCATTTAGGTACTCTGCTAATTGTTAACCAAGCAACAGTCCTTGTTACTCAAGTAGTCTCGTCATGAAGCTCGTGAATAGTTTTCCCCACCTTCCGAGCATCGATGTAGTTAGAGTGGACGTGATCATATGTTGGCGTTTTATTAGGCTCCTTTTGGTGCCAATTTGCGGGATGAAGCTGCAGCGAGATTTGTAAGGATGTTAATTGTTACCTTGCACGAGTTTTTTGCGTGATGCTTCGCTATTAGTATTAGCCATGTCCCATGGCTATTAAATGTTGTAACATGTACAAATCTTTATATGAAGCGGTTTCTTGAGTTAAACACGCATGTCTGTGAACATCTCTTTTGTATTAGTAGAATTAGACATGGCTATAAATGTCGTTACGCATGAACTAATGCATAAGATCCTAAGAGGATCTGCAACGAAGTGAACTGAGACGATTTAGATACAAAAAATGTCCTTACATCCCCCTCAAGTGTCGGTTTATGTAATATTAGTAATTACTATTTGCCTATTTGGTGTGATGATACTAGCACTAATGTGTTCGACCTTGTTAGGACTCTTCATACTTGATTGATCGAGAGTAAACTATACTAAGTGACTGCCCTCGTTATCGTAATGCACCTTTTATTATAAAATAATTTAATCGTTGTTTAGCTTCTTCTTAAAACTACGTGAATCGCTCAAACCTTCACGAATAAGAAAGGTCTTGCTCTAAGTATAAATGATCCTTATACAGTAAAAAAAAATGGACATTTATGAAAACGGTGTGCCCACATTAATAATCCAAATAAGGAAAAATTCACAACACGTTAGAAAACCCGTTATAAAAAAGAAATGGCAAGCTCAGGATACGCTGAAGTTCATCTGAATATATCAGATTCATGTGGCGGACCGTAGTGCCACAGTAAGCGCAGAGTTCATCATAGCTTGTAAATGCACTAGCCGGGAATCGAACCCGGGTCTGTACCGTGGCAGGGTACTATTCTACCACTAGACCACTGGTGCTTGTTGAATGACATCCTTTATGTTTATATAAACATACATTATTAAAAAGCACACACTTATAACATGGTGTATCATTATTGCCATATTGGTATAGCTAAACAGAGGACATCACCGTCTTTTCCTTTTATTTATGACTTTTTCAAGAAATAATAATAGATATTTTGTTTGATTTAACTTTTGAATTAAAATTGTTAAACATGATTCTATTAGATTTGATTCTCTAGTATGATTCTTAAATAAACAAAATTTCTAAGAATCATCCTAACTACTAATAACCAAGAGACCAAGAAGTGTCAATTAATTAGTGGAAAATGAAAATGTCAATTACTATACATATATTATTTTAGTTATTACTTATAAGTTTACTTGGTTGATTATATATACTTTTAACTTATTGAGATTCTTTTAAAAAATTGAATAATTTAGCATGCAATCCTGCCCAGATTCGTCCGTCATGGTGTCCTTTTCCAAATAAATGTTTTTTTATCCTTAAACAATCTTTTACTTTAGTCTCTCATTATGCCTAAATAATTTGACAATAAGTCTCTCTTAAAACGGGATATATTCATCTTAAGTTAAAAGTTTAAAACGGGTCAAGTAGTATTCCACTTGTATGGATAAGACAAACATAAAATGTCTAGAGAATGACAAGATGTTTGTCTTATATCTAAACAAATATGCCATTATTTGACCCGCCTTAAACCTAAGACGGATACTTCTATCTGAAATGAGAATTTGTGATAAACTGAATACAATCGTATTCGTCTAATGAAAAGGTCGTTTGGCTAGCATAAAAAATTGAGAAATCCAATTGGAAATTCATGTAAGGTGATGAGTAATTAATTAATTACATGAACATATTACAAAACTTTAACTCTATGAAATTGTTAAAATGAAATCAATTACTTCGAAGTCAATTTTGATTTTTGGAGATACAAATAAAGAATATGTTTTTATAGAGATGAACATATTACAAAATTTTGAGATTGCAAATAAAGTTTTCTTGTAAATGGGATCACAATTCTTATTGTCGTTTATAAGATAATTGTGATATCGTGAAATTATAAAATCTGAATAATACAATTCCTTTTTAATAGCAATAAATATTGGGGTAGTCTCTTCTTTTCCTTTTCTTTTCTTTTTTCATACAAACCTCCTTTAGAATCGTTGTAAGTTTGTAACTTATATCTATATACTACGAGTGATAACATTGAAAGGCATAATGAGTGTTAACGAGCGACAAAGTTGTATTTGGAGCTCTCAAACACTTCCAATGAAGAGTTAATGGCATTCCCTCTTTTATCTTTTCTAATAAGTCAATATTTAATATATCGCGCCTTTAATATATTATCTAGACCTCAAGTTTTATATTATCTTCATTAATTCCTCGTCGCTCATAATTTGTTTATTAATCTAATTGACAGTTGTTTTTTTTTTTTTTTTTTTTGGTACGAATCTAATTGACAGTTGTTGATCCTTGAAATTCACACATAACGTCCCCCTAAATAGATGGGTTATAAGCTCATACACGTCCGCAATCGACATTACCATAATATTTTAACTGCAAACTCCCTAAGTGGTTATAAGCCTATTATACGAATTAAAATCGTTAATCTTAAATCCACATATATCGTGTTCGAAAGTTTGTTAGTTTGATTGTTATTAACTTGTTTGGGAGCGCATTATGTAGATAGTGTTTGGCGTGACATGGGTGATAATCAATTTCATACACATAAGTAGAACAACTTTTACCCACTTCTTAAAGTTGAAAGTACCGACATATCATTGTCTCGTTTATATGGAATAAGCATAGAGATAGTTTAGTACAATAACATTTCAACCCCTTAACTTTAGTTAATTTTCCATTATATTTCGTACATTTATCAATTTTCTTAATTCTTATGCATAAAGCAAACTTATGGAATTCAACCTAAGAAAAATTGTAAAATTGAATTATAGGCATACGGCATACCCCTAAATAATCATTTATTTGCATCAATGACCTTAAAAGAAATGCAACAATAACGAATATATAATTGCTTGAACACCTCATATTATTAAACAAAAAGTCTTACTTGTGACGAGGCGACCCGTTGCAAGCTTGTGATGAGTTAAACCCTCCTCACAAAGAACAAGTGAGAGTGCAAGTGGGGGATCCATTTGTCCCCCACTTGCATTTTGTGAGGAGAGCTTGACCCGTCGCAAGCTTGTGACGGATCGTCCCATCACAAATGAGAATTTGTGATTATTAAATATATATAATCAATATCAAAATAAATTAATACTCCTATAAACTATTATAGGGGTATAATTGTCTTTCAAAAGACCAATAGATTTTTTGAATCATAGGCTATATTAATTCTATATAAATACTACACTACTACTACATTTCTTGTGTGAGGGGGTGCAAAGTAAAGACTATAATAAAGTCTCCCCTCATTTTTATTAATTTTTTTTTGGGTTTTTCTATGATGTAGCCCTATGTTTTTTCATATTCTAAGATATACCCTCGGTTTTTCAAAATCACACAAAATGCCTCTAAACTTAATAAATTGTTCTACAAATACCCAAAATGCTAAAATTTTACAATTCCAACTATTATATTTTGGTGATTTTAGTTTATTATTCATTAAAAATATATGTAACCATCAACAAAATCCTTATTTACTCATCAATATACAATTTTTTGTGACAATATGTAACCATTAAAAAACACAGGGATACACGATAGAAAATCTTTTTTTTTTTTTTTTGGAGGAATCTCCTCTTTATTTCTTGTGTGAGGGGATTAGGACTAAAGTCCCTTTTAAGCTTTTACAAAAGAAGATAAAGAAGAGCTACTTCTAAAAACCAAACATAAAACTTGACAAGAAACCAAAACTTTTCTCCAAAAAAATATTCCATTTCTTCCTTCATGTCAATCCAAATTCCAAACTATCTTCTCAAAAATCTCTAACTCACAATCAATTCACTTTTTCAGTATTTATTCATTAATGGCTTCCTTTGAAAAACTCCCCTCTAATTAATTTCCCTATTTATATTTCTTAGACCCCACAAATCCAAAATCTCCCCTTTTACAAAATTAACTCCCAAAAAAAACAAAAAAAATTAGTAACATATTTTTTTTTTATTAACTTGTGGTTTCAAGTAAAAAAAAAAGATGATGATGAGTGGAGAAAGAAGAAGATATACAATGAGTTGGAGAAAAGTTGCAAAGTCTTTGATGAGATTAGGAGCTCATGTCTTTCTTTTCTCTTTTACTTGTTTACTTGTTTATAAGCTTGATCACATGGCTTCTTACTCTTGGTGGTAATTTTTTGTTATCCCTTTTACTTTACCCAATTTACCGCTTGATTGGTGAATAGAACCCTGCTAATTAGTACAAAAAGATCACTTTTTTTAGTATTATTTACATTTGTTGATTATTTCTAAACTTGGATTATTTTTGGGTGTTGAATATAATGAAAGATGTATTTTTTTTGTGTATACATGGTATTTTTAGTATGTTTTGGTTGTTGGGGGTTTACCCCATGTGGATTGGATTAGGTCAATGATTGATGGTCATAGAATATTTTGCTTGAATTTTGAGTTGGGAATGTGTCAGAATTTCTACTTTTGTATACTTTGATTATTGGTATTTTTTTTATAAGGTAAAAAAACTAGATTGATTGTCGAAGTTAGGACCAACCTATCTCATCCTTTCGAATGAGTAAGGTAAGTTGAAGCCGTCGACTTTCAAACCACCTCGAAATTTGATTATTGGTATTTGGGATATGGGTTTTGTTCCAAGGGAGTTGGATCAAATAGTTGTTTTGTGTTGAATCATTTTTATGAATTATGAGTTGGGAATGTGTCAATTTTTCCTTTTTTTGGCTATTAAACTGTGTTAAAAGGTAATCTCTTGGGGGATGGGAGACCAAATTGAGCTAAAAGATAATCAAATTGAGCTGCTATTCGTTGAACTTTGTCCTTGTGATTCAGACTGCATTATGCACGTGGGTCTGTGAATTTGGACCTTCGAAGTTTATGGGTCCTTAGATCTTAGCTTTCCCCCCGCCAGTCATCGAATTTGGTAGGTTTACTTTAGTACCGTATCAGAAATTAAGAAATTAAATGATTTTTAGATGAAATGGGTATTTCAGTTTTGGGAAGGAAAACTAAGAAGTAATTATTTGTGTTGAAATAGTAATTGAACTGTTCTCAGTTCGTTTATTGACTGTGGATTTGATTAAAAAGGAGAGAAAAGATTGGGCATTTTTAATGAAGTTTCCACTCTTTATTATAATTGATTCCTATCTTTGGTTGCTTTTCAAGCACAAGACGTAATAATTTCGTATATTCTCTGTGTCACATTTCTTAAAATGGAGCAAAGGTCAATGCTTGTTGAGATTCTGTTGGTGTTGCAGTTGAACATGAAGTGACAATCGTCATTTTACAACAAAGTAGTTAAATTATGTTCGGTATGTTGCTTAATTGCTTTATAAAACAGCTGTGAGAATGTGAACACCTTACATCCATCATGATCTCTTAAGATCCTTTAATTCCCATTTTTTTTTTCCAATCATCAAGTATGGCTTCTGTTTTTTCGAGGGTCATTCTGTTGTTAGTGATAATATAATTGATGTACTCTTGCTCATTTGCATACTTGTAAAAGTATTTTCTGGAAGTGTTTGTTGAAGCTTGAAATTTGCTCTAAACCTAGTTTACACAATGGCCTAAGTAAAGGACTACTACTTTTGATTGGTGTATGAGTGTATATGAAAAGAGATAGTGTTTGACATTGAGTTTATGTGCAGGACGGTGTTTTGCCCTATATGGCTCTTTCACATGGTCACTGCTCGGGGAAGGTTCTCAATGCCTGCTCCTTCAGTTCCGCATGACCGTCATGTATATTTTTTGCCCCAGTTATTTCATAGATTAAATTAATACTCCGTATCCCAGAATTTACTGCGGGTTTCTTCTGTTGAGGCCTATCTATATTGCTTAAATTTAATATATCGCCTTTCATTAACAGTGGGCGCCCTGTCATGCTGTTGTTGCGACACCATTGATAGTTGCATTTGAATTACTCCTTTGTATATACCTCGAAAGTCTTCAGGGTATGTACTACAATATGTCTTATTTAGTTCATTTGATTTTTAGCCAATTATTTCTGCTGTCCTTTCCTGCATGATGATAAGATATTAAAGAGTGAGATTTATTCTGTTTCAGCCTTCAATGTTCCTGTTGTGAGCCTGAAGGTTGTATTCATTCCGTTATTGACTTTCCAGACAATTATACTTATTGACAATTTCAGGTATAAACTTTATTTTCTCGGTATTGAATTATCGATTGTTTTTGCCACATTCTGATGCCTAACTGCAAAAGCTTAGATTATAAGTTAAAACTAAATACTCCCTCCGTCCAAGAATGATTTCCTTACTTCACGAAATATGCGAGGGGAATTTTGAGAAGTGAGATAATTGTTGGACAGCGAGAGTATTTATTAGCATCCTGTTTAAAGTTCCAAGTTATGTGGGGCACTCCTCAGTTCTCACAGGAGCGATAGTTACATGTATATGTTGCCTTTGTGGCTGTGGATAAGTTGAATCGTAAGTGTATGAAGCAGCCCTTGGAGAACCTTAAAGTTGGCTCTCTGAGTTTCCACTGTAAAAGCTTTGCATTCTAACTATCCATTTTATATATAGAAAGCCAATGCGCTTTCCTTCAACTACAAAGCTAGTATCTTTCACTTAGGGTTCCAGACCGAGGTAGTGGTTCAGTTCATTTCATCCATTTAAGAACCTCAACTGTACAACCTAGATGTTCACTTGAATTGTCGGTAATGGAACTACTCAGCTATCACTATTATAAAATAGGTGTATTTTTTGCCATTGGTTATACGGATGAAAGTACAAGGGACCCATTGGATAGCAAACACTATTTCCACCAGTCATATAATGAATGGAAAAGAAGACGTATCGGCTTGAAACAATTGTTAAACAAGACAACGGACTCCTTGTAGAGTTGTAGGCGAAGGCAATTTGGTGACCACCTTTTGTTTAACCGAAATAAACTTGAGTTGATAATTGGAGTCACTCATGTTAACTGTTTTGCATAATGAAGAAATAAGACTAGATAGTTTACTCGGATTTGAGTTTGAGGAGGGTCAATTTAATGAAATATATTCAACATTCTAACCTACCAAGTAACAAAGAGCTGCATGGGGAAATTTGTGTTGATCATTGAAACATTGTTCAATTACAATAATTCACCTTAAGTGTGTCATTTTTTTGTTGGGCACCTGTTTATCTGCAAGAGTCACCTTCTGGCTAGAGTGGCTAGACTCTAGAGTTCGAATGTGGACTTGATTCTAGTAATTTGATCTAGAAAATGAAGATATGGTGTTCCAAGTAATATGGCATACTATTATTTAAGATTACTTGGATGATAACAGTCTTCTTACCCATTTTCCGTAAAAGCCCATTTTCTCCTTACCTTTTCAGCTAGTACATTATTTGATGCGCAGAGTTTCTTACAGAATGTGCAGGGCCTTAATACCAAACGATGAAGAAAGCTTGAGTGATGAAGCAATATGGGAGACACTTCCGGTGAGTTTTATGTTTAGTTTTTCCAATTAATTTTATCTCTCCTTAGAATACTAGCTTTCCGCAGGGGAATGCATTTATTTGAAAAAAACACGTGAGAGCCCATATCCATAAGCTAGGCCAGGCAACCCATTCCTGTAGAAATTTCATATCCTATCACAAATCAACAATTAAGAGCAATGTGGAAAGTCTATTACTCCCACACCTTACTACGGGATCACGATATTCGCAATGCTTCACACCCTTTTTTTGTGTGTGTGAGTGGACACTTTGGCCATATAGATGCTATGCACACGAGCGCTCACACTTTTTAGTTTTTGTGATATAGACTATTGATTATTGGGATGTAGTTCTGGCAATAATATCACTAATGCAATAATAAAAAATCCTTCTGGGTGGGGTTGTGGCTCTTATAGTTTAGTTCAAAAGTATTAGCAAAAAAATGGTACTGCTTCCTCCATGTCACGTCTCTTACAAGTATTAGCAAAACCATCTCTGAAAGCTTGCTCAAAGTGTGGAACGGTCCACGTCTTTAGTACAAGTAGAAATCTGAGACATCTTTGTATGAGCTGTGACATGGAGGAAGCAGTACCTTTTTCCTTTGTTCGTGAACTTTCCTAGGGAATGTATTGTTTGTAAGGATGCTGTGCTTACGTTATAAAATGTTGGGCTTTTGGAAAGGTATTGTATTAAACTGTTGGCCTTTTGGTAGGATAGCAAACTGTTATCTTTCAAATGATACTCTATTTAAGTATGGGCCTTTTTGTGTTTTCCATAGGTATTTGCTTAATGTCAAATGTTTTCTGCAGCATTTCTGGGTCGCTATCTCCATGGTTTTTTTTGTCGCTGCTACATTGTTCACCATGTTAAAACTATCTGGTATCATTCTTGTTCTTTGATCTCTATGGTTTTCCTTGCCTTTTTTTTTTTTTGGTTTTGTATTATGTCCTCGAAACATAATTGTTCTTCGTACTTGGTTGTTTGTAAAAGCAATCTGTAGACTACACATTTCTTAGGCGCATTTCAGTGCCATATTCTGGTTCTGGTATGAATTATTTGCGAACTCACATTGATCAGAAAATAACCGACTTTGTGTCAGCTACTTTGCATGACTATAGGATAAGGTTTATCAAGTTAAGAGCCATACTTTGGGAAACAAAAGAATAGACATCAAATGCTAAATAAGAGTTGATCTTCTTGGCTGAAAAAGTTGTTATTTTAGCCGTCACATGCTTTTCCAATCTGTGGTAGATATCCTTTGCGACTACTAGTGGATCTGTGTGTTCACGCCCATGTATACGTATTGTGCCGTCGCCACAATATAGAATATTCATTTGCTTGTATATGTCTTTTGCATGCGGTACAAAATGTCCTTCACTTCGACTCATGTATCTGCCCTCAACAGTCTTGTTGTATCTTCCTATTTCTTTATTTTAATTATTCCTTTTTGTACAGGTGACATTGGTGCATTGGGATGGTGGGATTTGTTTATCAATTTTTGGTATAAACTTTGTGTTCGTCACAGTTATTTGACATTGTTTTATCCATTCAGATCTGCTTTTAGTCTAAATTGAGTGAAAAATTATATCGTTAACATTGATTTTGCAGTATTGCCGAGTGCTTTTCCTTTCTTGTTTGTACAAAATGGACCAACCCTCTGATCCACAGGACTTCCAACTCCACCATATGCACTTCGTCTTCTAACACTGTCAGTTATCTTGATTGGACCAGCGGGTTAGTTGTTTATCCTGAAGAGGATCAAAATCAAGAGACACTTTGTGGTTTGCCAGACATTGGTGGCCATTTTATGAAGCTACCAATTATTGTTTTTCAAGTCCTACTCTGCATGCACTTAGAGGTAAAGATCTTTGTGTAGTTAGCGTCTTGCTCGGTAAAAAGTTACTCAGTTTTCGTATGCGAGCCTCATGATAATTATCATGCGACTGACCCATATATGGGGGTAGTTACTTCGGTATCTCAGTTTTTAGTGGGTTAATGTGTACTTTGGTGGGGAATTTAGGTGAACTGGGTTGGTTTCATGTTATATTCTTTTCAGACCAACGCACAGGAGACTAATGTGATAAATGTTATGAATACTAATTGTTGACAATATATTGACCACTATCTAAATGATTGTTGCCATATATTGAACAACATTCAGGGAACTCCTGCTGGTGCTAGATCTATCCCTCTTCCACTTCTTTTCTCGCCTATATTTCTCTTGCAAGGAGTTGGGGTTTTATTAGCTGCATCGCAATTGGTGGAGAAAATTGTTCTCTTGCTACATAGTGAAGTTGGACAGGGACGCTATTTTACCTATTCAGCAAAAGTTTCTGACTGTTTCGAGTTTATGCACCGTGGTTCAAGGTATGTAAACTCCTCAATTTTTTTTTGTATTATAAATATAGAAATGAGTTCTTTTTTAAAAGTAAAATCTTTCTAGTTACTTGTTACTTCAAATAATCGTGAATGTCTGTAAAACAAATGCTAATCCTCTTCTATTTTAAACCAGGCTACTTGGTTGGTGGTCCATTGATGAGGGAAGCCGGGAGGAGCAAGCACGGCTTTTGCATGAAGGGACATCTGGGTTTGTATTTCTATTTCTTCAGTGTGCTGATACTGCATGTGGTGTCAGTTTGTTTTACCATGTGGTTACTTAGTGTTGGCATCAGTTTTCTGGTTCTTGTTCACCATGCAAGCACACAACTCTAATCTCCATCCCTTTCCCTTTGTTTACCTTGATATTCGCTCGTGATTCCTGCGTGTCATGGCAATATCTATTGTTGGGGTCTTTTTTCCAGACCTTCAAAGATTAGGATTACCTCCACTGTTGTCTCATCAGGTTCGGGCTGATACCACTTTGCTGCCCTGAGTTTTCAATAATGCACTACAGTGACCTATATTTTAAACAATTTCTCAGTTTGTTGACCCGAGGCTTGAAATTCTCCCTTTGGTGGCGGAATCTATAACATAGTAAAGATTCTTTTAATTAGTGACTTTTATGAGCACGACAAAGTGTTCTAACTAGGATCATATATAAGAAGTGTTAAAAACTACTCACATGTTTTATGCTTAAATATATTTGTCACTTGGTTTGACCTTTGGTTGTATGACACTTGAGGTCACCGACGTGGGAAGTCACTTGAACATATCATCAAAGTGAAACTTGCGGAATCCCAGGTTACTAAAGTGGAATTAGCTCAAACCCAGACACCAAATGAAAAATTCTACATTACCTTACTTCCCCATGTGCAAATGAGATGCTGTTTCAAATTAACCATTTATTCTTAGCACCTATTAGTAACCCTTCATCTTATGTTTATAGTCCCAATTATCATATTTTTAGTCCATCCCAATATAACCGGCCCTTTCTAAATCTAGTACAGTAAAATAAACAGTGGCCCTAGTTAAATACAGTAACTGGGATAAAATGTAGCCATAGCTTTTTTTTAAGTGAAGGGTTAATAATAATATTTCGTCCCTACTTAATTATAACATTTACTCCGTTGTTAAGTGGGACATAAATGGGATGGAAATCTGGAATGAATTGTATACATGTGGGGATGGTATGAAAATTCTTAGTTAAGTAATTTTTTATATACTAATCTGGTTTTTCTTTGCTTTATTCAGATACAACACCTTTTGCAATTATCCACCGGAAGTTGTTAAAAAAATGCCTAAGAAGGATCTAGCTGAGGAGGTTAGACATCTGCAGCGCTAACTGTCAATTTACCAAAAAGAAGTCCTTAAGAATGGGTGCATGATTTTGCCCTTTGTTTCTTATCCAGGTCTGGAGACTGCAAGCTGCTCTGGGGCAGCAAACAGAGATAACCAAAATTTGCCAAGATGAGTTCGAAAGATTACAAAATGTAAGATCGAAACTTAGATGTTGATGCGCATTGTATATCTGCAATTTTTCTGTACGGCGTTTTTCAAATGCCCATTCCTGGCTTTGTTTATTTGAAACTTACATGCATATTTATGGCGCAACCTTTTTTGTTTTTTGTTTTTCCTTCCTCGTTACTTTCCTTAGAAAATAGTATGAGGATGATGGCTATAACACCCTTACCCTAGTGTTAGAAAACCCGAGTCGGAGAGATTTGCATCAACTAAGTGCTAGTTCACAATAAAAGAAGCGCGAGCAGATTAGCGGGTAATTTTCCTTTGTTCCATCATATCCCAAAGCCAAAAACACCAAGTGTTTGGCTCAATTGGAAATGGGAAAATTTGCTTCGATTATCTAATTTGATAATTTTTACCTGGATTGAGATATTATAAAGTCATTGAACTTGCCCTCTTATGATGTAGCTAACCTACCCGTTTTCAGCATTAAAGTTTCTTGTATAACATGATTGTTTTTCTTCAGGAAAAAGTTCTGTGCCGAATATGCTTTGAGAGAGAGATCAGCATCGTTCTTCTGCCTTGTAGGCACCGGATTCTATGCTGGTTAGTAATCTGTTTCCATTTTGTGTACTACATCTCACGCTTCCCTATACACGGGCTCTATATTGACTAAAATTACCAATGCTGGCTGCAGTTTGTGCAGTGATAAATGTAAGAAATGTCCAGTTTGTCGTGTCTCTATTGAGGAGAGGCTAGCTGTATATGGCGTATAGGCTTATTTCATCAACGTTCTCCATGTACAGAGCTCGAATGCACATACAACTTGCTTCTTTTCATACAAAAAAACTCGCTTCTTTTCATGCTGATAGCTGCAATTCTTTGAATTGAGTTAGCAAGTGACTAACTAAGCCAAGTTTTATAGATGAGCTGTTACTCTGTTAGCTTTCCTACATTAAACCTGCAAATCATGTAAATATATAATTTAGTCACAGCAACCTGGGTATCTAATTTCAAGGTTAACCAGTTCATAGGTTTGTTTCATTCTACTCCTTTTCAATGTTTCTTGTCAAGCTATCACTCCTTCCACCGTAAATTTTTCTGGCCGTGGATTGTGATTTGTGATATTAAAGCAAATGACTCGTTAAATTGGTTACCATCTATTTTATTTTAAGCAGACATTAGATGTAATTCTTATGAAACATTCCCTGTCTATTATGGGCATTGGGTTAGGATTCATACATTCGATCCACTGTACTCCAGTTTGCGAGTCCTAAAACCAATGGAATTCCTAGTGATGTTGTTGACGATGAAGTGATTACTAGAAACTATACCTGTTTTCCAACTGATGTACTTTAAAAGGACAAGGCTTTGAAGGCACTAGGTTGTGTAAGAGCATTTTTTGTGCTAGGGAATTTCTTAGTAACAACTCAAATACTCGACATTTATTGTTTTTTTTTACAACAAATTGTTATTTGTTCTTATATAGGTATTATTCTTTCACGTACACGATTTACTAAATTAGATGCAACTTTCCCATTTTCCTTTTATGTTTAACCATTTTATTTGTACAAAAATTTGTACGAAAATTTCCCACGGTACCCTCCAACTTTGACGTTTTGCCTGAAATATCCAAAATTTTATCCGGAAAACTTTGAGTGACCATAACTCGGGTTTACAAACTCGGAAAAATACGATTTTTTTCAAATCGTTCATCTTTCCGAGAGCTACGATTTGAAAAAAAAAATTAGTTGTATTTGAATTTCGTGGCTAGAAGTTTTTGTTTGTCAAAGTTTTTTTTAACGAACAAACTTTTAGTGGTCATATCTCTTGGTCACGAGTTCAGAACTCACCCCCACACACTCTATATTCGCTAGAGATATTAGCAAGTAGCAACATATCCTCTTAGGATTTTGTTTTCTAATTCGAGTAAAGTTGGTGTATTATATTAAACAGTTGGTCTCTCTTGTGACGATTACAAGCTTGTAATGGACTAAATGTGACCATTTTATGATAAAAAGTAATCATCCATAAAATGTTACCAGTCATATAATGGTTACATTTTCCATAAAAATGGTCACAAGCTTGTGACGAAAAGTGCCCGTGTATATTAAAATACAAATATGATGCTCAAATATTCATAATACAAATTTCTTAAAAAAGGTTTTCATAAATTATAACTCCAATTCCCCTTCTAAAATCTTTGAGAAATTATACGAAGTAACGTAGAACGAGACAAAGAGCATTTCGTTCAAACGGGGTATTAACTCCTAAATTTTGGAAATTTCATAACCTAACAAACTTGATACTCATCAATAATCATACAACAAATCTTGTAAACACGAAAAATTATCGTAAAAGAACAAGACTTAAGTCAATAGTTGAACCGTGTGAGCAGCTATACCACACCAATGCGACATTTAGCGAGTCCATGACCCAAGGTCTACCCTTAATACACCCTTAATAATGCACGCCTATCATACGTGAAGAGGAAAAAATGACCAGTTTTTAATAATTAGTGACTACTTTGTCTAAAAAATGACCTTTTCGGCGGTCACTGCATACCATAAACTAACCATTTTTTGAATAAAAAAAAGGCAGAAAAAACCGTCATACAGGTGAATTGTTGGGTGACGCAAAGTCGCAAACTGGTGAGGATACTCTCAATTTCTTATGAACGACCCAGATTAAATCTGACAACGATCAAGTGTATGTAATTGCATCGTAAAAGTAATATTTTAACAAATAGAATAAATATATATTAAAATATAAAATATATTAGCGAGGAAAGGAACGGAGTCATCCAAAATTCTAAATCAGACCAAAACACATTAAAATCGAACACTAGTCCTGTTATCACAACACTCCGTACTCCGTAATTCCGTATTACCCAAAACGCCAAAATTATCCTCTCGTGTCCGGCCACCATTTTCCGGTGATCAAATTCCCCAAATATTACTCGACGAATTCCAAAACCCTAGATCTCCAATTATTTCGATCCCTTATTCTCCTAATTTTATCCACATCTGTCCTTCTTTCTCGCTGAATTTAGTCGGTAATTTCTGAATTCTACAAACTCCATCTTCTAATTCTTCAGTTTTATTAATTTATTGTATTGTCTTTTTGCATAAATCACCATATAATCAAAATTTTGTTACTTTCCCTTTTCTGAGCCAATTCTTGATTTTTTTTATTTTTTTTGTTGTAATTTTTGGTGCTATAGATTCATCAAGTTTAGTTAAGATTTGAAATTGAAGTGAAACTGGTGATTTAGAGGGTTTTTATTTTGGAGTAATGTTGTGGACATTATGCTGCTTAATTGGATGATAATCAGTTGAAATTGTTGTGTGAAATGAGCCGTTCTTCGTCGTTTTCTATAAAGTCTGATCAACCGAAACCTCCGGTGGTTGATACGGAGGCGTTACGCCGATGGATTGCTGCATTTTGTGTAATTAGGTTTGATCTAGAGCAAGGTCAGGTGATAGAGGAGTGTTATCCCCCTGGCTGTTTAAATCAGGATGAGGAGCTCGAAACAGCTTTTAGTTCGTTTCCTGATTCCGTATCCCAGCATCATAATAGGTCGAGTATCCACGATTGCATTTTCTTCTTTAGGTTTCGGAGACGTGGGGATGTTCAGCAAGCCAATGTACCTTCTCGGGAGATAAATGGAGATAAGGATAAGGGTAGGGATAGGGACGTATCTGGAGATTCTTCGAATGTGGAGGTTTTTAGGATGAAAAATGGGAGAAATTATGATGGTTGTAGGTATTTGTATGGGTTTGTGTTTAATAGGCAAAGACATGATGAGAGGCTTAGACGGGGTGGGGAGCAGAAGTCGGTGGTGATCTTGTCTCATAATCCTTATTCTAGTGTGTTTAGACCTTTGTTGCAAATCATGGGTCCTTTGTTTTTTGATATTGGGAAAAAAGCCCTTGAGCATATTGCTTCTTATGTATCAACATGGCCCGCTCCTATCCCGGGGAAGTTAATGGAGCTTCCCATTGGTAATGCTACACTCAAGGCGGAGCTTCCTCCTTCTTATAGTTTGCCTTTGGGTGGAAATACGTTGCTTGAAGACTCTGGGTCATTAATGATTCCATCTCTTGCAACGAATCAGTCCATACCCCATGGACTCTTTCATGATGCTGACCTTTTTGGTATATTTCGTGGAATTCTCTTGCAGCTTTGGGTTCTATGGGAGTTGGTACTCATTGGAGAGCCAATTCTTATATTTGCACCTACTCCTCCTCAGTGTTGTGAGGCTGTTGCAGCTCTCGTGAGTTTGGTTGCCCCACTACTTTGCAGTATCGATTTCAGGCCTTATTTCACCATACACAATCCTGATTTTGCTCATTTGAATTCACTTCAAGATAGTGACATCTTTCCTCCTATGATATTGGGCGTAACAAATCTTTTCTTTCTGAAAGCACTGCGTAATCTTCCACATGTTGTGTCAGTTGGAAGTCCGATAGCAACTTCAAGCCGTGCTAGTGTTGCTATGAGGTCCTCTGCTGTTAGAGCAGGTGGCCAGTCTGAAGGGTTGGGCATCCAACAGCTTTCTTTGAGGAGATTTTCTCCATCAAGCTTGTTGAATGCGGTCAAATTACGGAGGGAAGGCCCTCTTTGTCTGATGACTGAGCACAAAGAAGCTATTTGGACTACTTATGCTGCAACAACAAAGCCTGACACGTCTATCTTAAATAGGCTTATTGATGCTGGTGCATCACCAAGGGTTGAAGAATCTATGTCAGTTGTTAACAATGAGATACTACGTCGACATTTTCTGGAGCTCACAACCAACTTCTTGTCTCCTTTTAGTCCATATTTCAAGATTACTACGCCCTCTGAAGGGTCATCACCATTTATTGACCCTCCACCGCTCCCTCCTTTTACTGCAGAAGATTTTTTATCTTCTTTGGCAGATAGAGGTCCAGGAAAGTTCTTATCAAAGCGGATGAGATCGAATTGGCTTTATTTGTACAGGTAGCGAGTTTTAATAATCTTTTTATGTTATTGTTTTTTTCGTTGTCTTACGCATTTAGAGTTAATAACTGCGAGGTTTGTTTTGAATCCTTGTTTAGGCGTTTTCTAAAGGGGAATAATTTTAAGCCATGGTTTACCAGAAGACGTTTAGTTGCTGAGCAAGAGCAGCACAGATTTTGGAAACAAGCAAGATTGAAGGCTGACATTCAACCCTTTTTATCTAAAATGTCTGAAATCGAAGTTGTCGACTCTTTCAATGCAATTGAAAGACATCTTGGAGAATTGCAGGTGAGTTATTTGCAGTTCTGTCCTTTTTGTTATTGTGGTTGTTATTAAGGTATAGAGGGAGAGCGGTGATTATATTTCTTATGTTCGAACAACTTAACATCTTTATGAGAAGGCCACAGTGAAATATAGAGAGAATCATCAGAGCACAAACTGCCAGAAATTGAAACGTATACACAACTGAGATTAATTTCGGAGTGCTGAGAAGAACGTAAACTTTAAAATTGCTACCGTCATTCCATAACTATGAAACTAACGTCTCACCATCAGCAAAAGTGAAATTGGTTATGACATTTCGCTTTATTAATGTTTCCTGTATTAACATTAATTTCGAAGTGTTGAACGCAAAAAAAAAAAAAAAGGAAAAAAAAAGGATTGACGTGATTGCTAAGTGTCAATTGATTATAAATGTTCCCTGCCTTGATTTTTCCATCAAATTGTTCATTCTATCACAGCAATCTGGAATGAATGGAGAAGACTCGTTGAAAAATCGGAAGAAGCTGCAGGGAGATCTAAAGGCTGTGTTTGATGTTTTACCAAAGGATATGCAACAGCTCCTTCTTATGAATCCTGAGCGAGCAGCTCTTTTACAGGTTACATGAGAAAATGGTCGAAGATTCACCTAAGAAAAAGGCAGTGGGGTTAGCGTCTAGTGACTTCTGTTAAGAGGGTTCCTCTTTTCACATAGAAGTGTTCTGCAAGAGTTATTTATTGGCTGATCTTCATGGTAAGCTTCCTTAACTTTGTTGTTCATTTACCTGTTCTAGGAATCATGGTTGAACCAACGACAAATAACATTGCCCTAGAGCCTCGATGGCTCCGCCCGCGGTGCCATTATGGGAGTTTAGACGTACGCAGTCTAATCTCTGTGTACATAGATACACAATGGTGTTTGTAGGTGTCCAATAATAAAGGTTACGTCATAAAATGAATGATTGATGTTTAGCTGTTTGAGAATGCACAACACAAAACTTTAAAAAATTTAGTGAGGCGTTTTATTTTGTTCCATCATATTTCAAAGTTGAGGAATACTAAAACTTTGTAGGAATTGCAGCAAGCAGCGTTATTGAACAACTTATGAGATCTTCTGGTATTCTCCCTCCAGCCTCTGTTTCAACTCTTGAGGGACAGCTGTTGAGCAGTGGTTTCAGCGCTTAAGATGGAAGAACGGATTGCAAGCCAACAAGAATTTGAGAGACCCTGGAGGTTATATGTATTCTGAAGTCAAGAGTGGTATCATGGAGGTTATATCACTGTTTTGTTTTTTGTTAATTTTCGACCATTTGTTGATCTTGAGATAATTATTTGGGCTTAAATTTCCACACAACTCCGTTGGATACCGACAAAATAGACATATAAACAGATAACATCTCATTTTCATGAAGTTGAAGATAGGATGCTTAAATGAATGAGTTCGCTATTGGAGAAGTTACTTCCCTTGATTGGTACAAATCTACAATGGTACCCAATTTGTTGCCTGAATTTGGCAGGTTTACGAACATTTTTTTTTCCAAGGAAGCATGTCTGAAAGACTAAAACAGGCTTCTAAGGCACCAGCAGGCATCAGCAATGATACCATTTACCATCACCACATCAACAAAACACCCCTAAGATGCTTTCTATCTTTTTTTTTTATTCTGCTACGCAATACTCGGGCAAGTGAAGAAGTCCGAATTATACTATACTACGTAGTTTCAATTTTTGTTCTTGAAGCCACCTTCAGTATCGTAATAATTTGGAAGTTATAAACTCCGGCTCAGACAGGCTATGCCCATTATTAGTACACGGGCACGCTCAGTTTAGCCGTCTGGTTGTGTCTTGACCATCAGGCCTCGTTGCTACCACAAACTATGCCGTAATGTGGTGGTGATAGATTGTTACTCTAAAAGATTTTACCACTGGCAATGGCACTAAACAACTGTTAAAAAAAAAGGCGATCATAATATATCTAAGTGTCCACTTTAGCCGTTTAGTAATGTGTTGACCATGTTGGATCTAAAGTAGCGTTTGAATTATTTGATTAATTACGACTTCACCACATCCATGATACATTGACATACTTCCAAAATCCAGGCAATGTTAATTCAGACATTGTATTTCGTCAATCAATTCTGAGTTTGTTTAATAGCCTCGATTTTTTTGTTTGAAGACCACCCTCAGTATACCGATCAAAATGAGTTACTCGTAAGCAATTCAGACCCACTATTCTATTGAATGGATGCATGATTTAGTTGTCCGGTTATGTCTCAACGGTTAGACATCACGCCATCCCGGCACTGGGTCAGTAATAGAACAGAGAAGATACTGGGTAAACTATCCAATCCAACTGAAGACATGACGCTTACAACGCTGATCTCACTTTTGCTTTTAGACACAGGTTCACGAAGTTTGAGGTTCACCAAACAAGTTCAAATCTTGCTGTGATTTCCATTAAAATTAACCGACAAAATGCTACCATGTTACAGGGATTGAAAAAAAGCTCAATAAATTCCATTAAGAGCTATCTAGCTATAACTTCCCGAAAGAACAAAAAAAGGCGGGCACCAGATAGCGCTAGCGGTACCATTACATTAGCTGATTCTAGCATCACTACGGTTTCATACCAAGCCGCCGACAACAATGGTAATATAGAAACCTTTTTCTTCCCAATTTCCACCAAAACGGTGGTACCAAAACTCGAGGTCGTTTTTTCTTCGCCTTTCCTGTGACAACATGAAACCAAACATTTAGTTTAAAGAAGGCCATCATAAATCAATGATGTGATTACCCAACATTCGGGATCAAATTCTACCTATCTTCCTCAGCTTCTGAAGAAAAGGCAGAGGATGATCCATTTGAAGCCTAAATGAACAACTTAATCATATTGCTAAGCAATCCCAAAGGTGTCATTAATCATCAAAGGACACCTGCATTCCGTTGACAACTCAGAGCAGTATATCGAAGCCACCCCCACCCTCGATCTACTCTGATGAAGATTAAGTGAACATTATTGCCCTTCCACATAAGGATGGCAATTACGGCTCAAACCGAACCGGAACCGAATTGACCCGAAGGAAAAAATTCATTCCAAACCCAATTCTTAATAACCCATACCCGATCCACTATTTAAAAACCCATATCCAAATCCATTATTGTAAAAAGCCGAACCAAATCCAAACCCGATCCATTTGTACCCGAACCCGATCCAAGCAAATGTTTTTGAAAATTTAGGCTTAATTGAACTTGAAATTTTAATAGTCATATAAAATGAAATCTTATATAGTCAAATAAGTATATGGTGGATCGGGTATGGATATGGATTTGGAAAAAGGTATAATGGATCGGGTATGGATTTTAAAATTTTGCATATGAATCGGGTTTGAATATGGATCGGTGATCCAATAAGTAAGTGGATCGGATTTGGATCTCGCAAAATCCGATCCAAACCGATCCATTGCCATTCCTCCTTCCACACCAAGATTGGGTGTTTCGAGTATTTTTCCATTCTACTTGCTGCTTTCAACAGTATTCTCATTTCTCACCATGGATCATCTAAAACAGCCTCTCAGTGTTAACCAACACAAGGGTAAGGCTGCGTAAATCCAACCTTCCTTGTCGGCCATTGTGGCACAGGGTTCAATGTTGTTGTGTTCCCTCCACGGATAAAGATGAGAAGAAAGCAAAAGTGATTGAAGCAAAATCATGTTGCCAGTGAGAGAAACTGATTAGAGCAACAAAGAGAATTATAATAGAACAAAATAAACTGATATACTCACTGTTCTTCCCTAACAGGTATGATTCCCAACATTCCTGCAGTTTGATCAAGTTGGAACTTAGACAAGGCCAAAAGTTTGTCTGAATTTTCAGAACATCTAAGAGCGTTTGCATGCCAGCAGCAGTAGGTGAAACACCGTCAAATTGGTTATCAGGGGTTTCACCAAGCAACACCTATAACAGAGCAAAAAAATTAAAGGATTAGTTGAGCGTAAAATAACCCTAAAACTACACTACATACACAAGAAACAAGTCTGACAATGAGAGAAAATCAGCACACAAATTTGAAACATAATTTTATATGCCAGATCTTTTTAGACAGGCTACATACAAAAGATCATTAAATCTTGGTTCTTTACACCAATGACTCAATGAGGGTCAATAAGATGCTATCAATAGAATCAGCAACTTTGCTGAAATGGAAGAGGGCCACAAGACTTCTACCTGATCCGGCATACTCCAAATAATTAAATTGTTAACTGAAAAGTATACAGCTTAGTGTGACACTGATATATAATACTGGATGATTCATCTGATAAATGTGGGAAACATGAGTGCGCGTAAAAATGGATGTGCAGACTCGTGCTCATAAAGCAATCACCATTGTCGGGAAAAAAAGAGTTCATTTTAGGCGGATTGGTATGTAAGAAGAAAAACAGGTGAGGAACACGTTAGGAGGCTCCAAAATGAGGTGTGATGTGATTCCATGGGGCAGGAGAAGATTAATACAGTATATTTGAAGGTGGCAATAAAAGAGATAGAAAAACTTGCAACACTTGGCATTGGAATGGAAAGAATGAACGAAATAATCCATGAGGACTTTAAATTTGAGTTAGAACTCGTTAGTTATTAGCCATTTATAAGATAAGAGAATGGCCAGCTGATGCTAACAATCTTCTTGTGACATATGGATGTATTTCTCAATTCCCCTTTACATTGTGAGAAACTCATCATCCAAATTCTATCCAACACCTTTCTCCCAGGACTAATCCTGATTAATTTCTGAGCAAAAAATATGGCTCACAGCTGAGCCATACAAATAAAACACTGTCAATTTGAGCAAATGTTTTCACAACTAGTATACACTTTATACAAGGTACCTTAATTACAGCAGTGGCAGATGATGATATCGATCGCAGATTATAGCTGAAATCCAAATAAAAAAAATTTAGAATGACGAGCAAATGTGAAGAAGAAAAAAAAGAAGAAAAAGAAGACATTATCATCAGCAGTTAACTACTTACCCGCCCTCTAGAATTACAAGCAATTTACCCCCGGCAAGAGTACTCAACAAATGAGTCATGCAAGCATAACCAGAAGGTGTAACCTGCAAACATTTATAGTATAGGTTACTAAATACCGAAGTCCGAAGCTACAATTTGTCAATTTCGGCTAAGTAGGGGGATGTGCACGGTGTTGAGAACACATAATTAACTCTTTTAGGATGACTCATGATAATTATTGAGTGGAATATTGCATTACATGATTTTTCCATGATAGAACAATTTTGTGATAAATTTTGCTCATTCTAAATTTATATAACAAGTCTTTGGCATCATTAATATGGTAAACATCAAAGTCAATAGAATAAGAGAGTAAAATTAAGAGGATCGTAATCCTTACATCACAGCCACCCAAAGGATCTCCTCTTGCTGCATCAAATCCAGCCGATATGATAGTGAAATCAGGAGCAAACTCAAGAGCTGCATATAGATAATGTTAATAGTGTTGCAATAGTTTCAAACAACTCTGCAATACAAATTACAACCATAAAAAAAGTGCCAAAATAATAATATTAATCTTTGACTACCTTTGATAAGTACCAAAATGAAAATAAAAAATTAAAAAAACTGTAGAAAGTCACCTATTGGAAGCACTGCATGTTGAAATGCAAATATATAATCATTGTCACTGACACCGCCACGGCTCCAAGGGACATTCACACAGTAACCTTCAGCACCCATCGTGCCAACCTGCAACAAAATGCATATAGGGAAATTTAATATTAAGCTAACCATGCCAAATTGCCAAGTATGATTACAAACGCCAGCAGAATAGTAACAAACTTTTAAGGACATGGCTATGATTACACAAGCCCAGACACCATTACCTTGCTACTGGGGTACTACATTAGCCATTTCATAAAGTCACTTGCTAGTGCAATCAATAAAATATTTAATTGACAATTCAGGAAACAATATAGAACATTACGCTCAAAGACACGCCCTAGCATCTCCCAAGTCCTACTTAACTTCACCATATATTACTACTCCATACCTCAACAAGAGCATTAGGGAATAAAAAGTCACCTAGAAGAGGGTGGAAAAATTACCTCATGAGCAGCTCCAGTTCCGGGGTAAAATTTACCTCCCTCATGTCTATGCAATGAAATGTACAGGACCTACACAAGTTCAAGCCCAAGACAACTGCCTTAGCATATTCTTTACAAATTTTTTTTAATACTAGGATACTAGTTAGAACAGTTTAGGCAAATGCAAAGCATGACAAACTTCAGCAGAGAGATACATACATACAGGCAGGAAACTCATCAAACATCCACCATAAAGGGAAAAAATCAAGTGTAAATAAAATTTGCATTGCTTACCGACTTGTTTCTATCAAATATCTCTTGTGTGCCATTCCCGTGATGCACATCCTGCAAACAAAATAACTCAAGGCAAAAAGCTTCTCAGTATCTTCACACGCAATTTTTGCCAGTACCCACAATAAGAAAAGTAAGAAAGATTGTTATATTGAATTACCCAATCTAGAATCATCACTTTTTTAGCTCCGGCAGCTTGAGCAGCTAATGCTGCAATGGCGGCATTATTATGAAGGCAGAAACCCATAGACTGCTGCACACCAGCATGATGACCAGGAGGCCGAACCTAGTGCATTCCATATATACTTAAGACAGCATGCTTCACGTAACAATGTTCTATCATTAAGAATAAGTTTTCATTCTTAATTTCTTACCAGGGCAAAGCCATTCTTGGCACGTCCCGAAAAGATCTCTGCTGCAAGATCAGCACATAAACCTGCTGCAAGTCGTGCAGCTTGAGCTGAATGCTCATTTGCATACGTGTCCGGAGTGAAATAACTGCAAAGTAACAGAAAAAGAGGATCACCGCACAACGTTCTACTTCACCACATGGAAAATGTTATCTGAACTTGTGAGAAAATATATGCAAGTTGAAAACCATCACATTTTTTTCTGTTTAGTAGCACGCTTCCGAGTACAAATCAAAAGAAGAAACAGTACATTCAACTAACGAGTAATAATGACCCTGAAAAAATCGGGTCGTTTATAACTCTGGCAAATTTGAATTTTCAAGTGACATGATCAGTTATCATCACTAGATGACCACGGGAGCATGCATTAACTATATAGGCCCACAAGTCAACAAAACACGGGATTTTCAAGGATAATGGAGAAGAGGTACAAGAAAGAAAGAAACATCAAGTATACAGTAATAAACTAACAATAAGAGCTAGAGAGGTAGACCTAGAAAGCATCTGCCGAGTGAGGTCAACAGCTTCGATATTTTCCATGGAATGAACCTGGGGATAGAAATCATGCAGCTAACTTAAGAAATTTTACATGGTACTTCTACAGAAAAAAGGTGACTATACAACCAATCTTCAAGAACAGGGAATAAAATAGAGCACTATTAGTTAGTAAACAACTGGTAGCTGCAAATACACCTATTAACCAAACCAGAACTCAAAAACCAAGTCATTATGTTCAAAAAGAGATTGTCCCTATCAATCATGGACTTTAAAGCAGAAAGAACATACTTGTGGATATTAATGTGACACATGCAACACTTAAACATCAAAAGGGAATCTCGAAGATTTCAAAACACAAGCCTCTTCGTTTCTAATGCGAAAGGTGTGAAAGTAACACAGATATTACTTCTCATTTCCAGTTAAGGTTAGAAATAGGGAAAAAAAAGGTTTAGCTTTTATTTTTGAGTAAACAAACATTTGATTAAATAAGGAAACAAAATATGTAGGGCAATGGTCATTCCTATTTAACATATCAAGAAAATCAAGCACGGATGACAAGAGAAGTAGGAGGAAAACACATTAAATAAAGAAGTATAATTACTAAAAGCACAACCCCACATAATCGAACATAATAAACTTCCTTTTATGTCGATCAATTTACTAAATGGTCTACAACTTCTCATCTCGCAGATTGGTTGTGAACAGTGACAAGTATCAAATCTACCCTATATGGACAAAAATGAACTTCAAAACTTCATGTTATTCTCTTGCTCTCCAAAGTTTTGACAACCAAGAATAAACTTCCCACTTTAAATAAAATCATTCCTATCTGAGATTAGGAATGAATGTATTATTTAAAGAAAAACTGAAAATAACTACTCCAGACCTTTGATACACACAATTCTCGAACTTACTACCTTTTATAATTCTTACAAAATCATCACAACGTCCTAACTTAGAGATTGGCCCCAATTTCCTTTAATGACGTATTAAATGAATTGCCTTACTACTATTTGCAAAATTTTAAATCTAAAATGACTCTCTTACCCTTACAAATTGAATTAAATTCACATATGCCTAATCACTCTGCAGTCTACACCCACCTAATTAACCCTCATAATTCCTCTTTTGCCCTTATCACTTGCCCATCAACTTGCTCTCGATATTTGTGCTGGAGTTTTTGTTTTTGGTATCGAAAGAGCTGCAAGGGCAGTACAATATTGGGGGTGGAGGGATTCTAACCTGGGGCCTATTGTTCACTATACCTCCATCTTAACCAATAGGCTAGGACCTCTTCGACATATATATGTCCAGAAGTAAATAGGGTGGTTCATAAGAATAGAGGGAGTGCCTATAAAGCGTTTTCTAGCCATGTTTCACCTGTAAGGATCTCTCCATTATCTTGAAAGAAAAGGATGATCAAGTACCTATTAATGGTAGAGATTCAATTTTAACTGCTGTCAATTTTAATTCCCCACCGCTTGCCCAAATTTACTTTTTTCTCTGATTTAATCACACTTCAATTATGCATCGTATTCTTTGATAGGGGAAAGAACGTGAAATATTCTAGAGCCACTAAAGAGTACCACTTGCAAGCAAAACAATTAAGCATGTGCGAATATAAAACAAAAAAACTCAGCACCAGACACGGGCCAACAAGCAAACAACATATGAGTGCAAGCAGTCAGCAACATAGGAGAGATAACAGTCAAGTTAAACAGTAGTACAAACGCGAATATTACTTTTTGGAGTTCTTCTCGAGTTATTTCTCTAGCAGCAATTGGACGACATTTTCCAGGAAATATTCCTACAAAACCCAATATGGTATGAAGCAAGCACAGTTTTAGTATCCATACTCAATCTGGAAGGAATCAGTGATGTTAGAGGTGTCTGCATCTAAGAGAACAAAGAAAAACAAAGATGCAAAACCTGCAGTAGAAAGACTAGCTGCAATAGCTCGTAGACGGTCAGGTCTTTCAGGATGAGGATGGGTCTTCATTTCGGCCTAGTTAGGTAAAGAAATGTAGAATTAAGATTTAGCATCAAACAATACCAAAACAAGCACTTAAGACACTAATGTTTCCTTCATTAGATATCTCGATGATAATTTCAATCTAATATACGTTTCAAATTTGAATAGGAATTGAGACATTAATGCCCATCTATCTTAGTAATTACAATAATACCCCAGTGACTCACAGAGACAAAGGAACTTGCCTAAAATACATTAAGCAGGGTTGCTTCCGCAAGATACATTAGAAAATTCCGGCAGAAACTACATCAGATGCACTGCAGCTTTGGAGTATAGAAGACGCACACAGAATCCAAATTTCCATCTTTTTCAAGCAGTTTTGAATTACTAAAATATTAGCAAATGTTATCATATCACTTTGGGTCATTCGGAAACAGTCGCTCTGTGTTGCTAAAACAAGGGTAAGACTACGTACATCCAATCCCCCCCTACCCCGCAATTTGCGGGGGCCATTGAGGCATTGGGTAACGTTGTTGTTATCACATCACTTGTTTCTAATTTAGAATCTAACTATCATCTCGATAGGACCGAGTGATTTCCAATCACTCCTGTCCTATTTTGAATTTTTTCTCTAATGCAGTTGTCTCCAAATACTTCCGATATTTCTTTTTTTCATCAAGTAATATAACAGCAAAAAATAATACCCCCACCAAAAACTGCAAAACCTGGTTACATCACTGCTTGTGGTCAGTTAAACAATGCTTGGTTGAAATCTATAAGTCTTCCAACCCAAAACGGTACAAGCTCAAAAACATACAACTGACACATACATGAAACCAAAGAGAATATGCCAGAACACGAGAAATGAGAGCATACTTCTGAGTGCAGTAACATTCTCTCATCAAAACCAACTGCAGTGGAACACCCAGCAGTTGGACTGTCAGATAATGATTCTGCATGAACAAGATAGAATGAGATCATGGCTGAAAATGATCGGGTAAATCCAACATTCTCAAGTATAAGCAGGTCAGGGCATACATAAGCGTAAACTTCAGCGTGAGATTGCATTTACACTACAAGACACTGTTCAATAATGAGCACTACCAAAACAGCAAGACTTTCCAATAGGCAAAGCAGAATAAAAAATGTAGTAAAGTGCCAGAACCGGAGCTTACACATAATCAGAAAAGCTGCCAATGGATTTAACCTATCAGCACAAAAACCCTTGATAAGGTATTATAGTATATTATTATCAATTGAATTTATAGAAAGTGTTCAGCTTTAACTTTAATTATGCATCCTCAGTTTATTTTTATCATTTAGAGAGGCTCTGCTGCACGACGGAACCAGAAAATAATTTTTCAGGACTGTTTAGGAAACATTTGGTATCAAGAGATTCATCCCCTATTTTTAAACCATTGACATTTGCTCTATGCCTACTTAGAAAGATAGACTCATATACCAAAATCAGTTTTAAGTTGTAAACACCTGGATCTTATTAGAGGGTATTCAAGCTTCAAGGTATTCAGATCACACCTTCATCTCTTTCTGTATTTCTTCTGCCTATTTCTCTAATTATTTCCTAATTTTCTGTTCTGTTCTTCTATACCATAATTTAAGTACATAGCAGAAGAGGCAAAAATTCGTTTCTACGGGAACATACTAACATCAACTTTTACAAAATCCCAACTCACTTGACCAACAAAATTACAAAAGTATAAGCCAGGCTAACAATACTCCAGCTGTTGAATTAATCCCCAGTTTCTTTCATCCTATAATCTTACATTAATAGTTGTTTAGCGCCATATCATATTCAATAGATAAAGAACTTCAACATGCAAGTGAATTCTTTTAAAAATGTGTAGCAACCGGAGTTCAAGATTCAAGATCCAACATAGTTTTAAATCTCAATTTGTTGCAATCATGGTATCGGTTGTTATGGCCAAGTCTCGATATATGTAGCCAAAATACAGTGAAGGACTCAAGATGATCTTCAAAACCTTTAGAAAACCGCCGTGTTTCAGTGTTGCGGTCTTCATTTAATACCATGAGAAGATATTTGCCTCCTTGGAATCTTCTATTTAATTTAATTTTAGGTAGAAAGCAGTAAAAGACTAAACACAGCTCTCGCCATCAGATACATATCTAGCTATCTCTTATGTCTTTCACAATGAGTAAAAGCCATTTTATTTCATTACTCTAAGACCTGTGAATCGGACAACTAACGTTCTAAGAAACAAAACATGCTTTAAGAAAGAGAAACTGAGTTAGTGGACAGCAGTTCAAGAACGAATTATTATATGGACACAATGTTACAGCATTATAAGCATGAAAACTAATAAAGTCATATGTTCCATCCTAGACATTCAACACATTCATAAGGTGGTATACCCGTATTTTAAATGTTAGCAATTAACATGAGTAGATAACTAGGTATCACAGTAAGAAAGACGCCGCAAAAGAACATACTTGTGTATCTTTCTATCACATCTGACTCAACATGGCCCCCTGGTGAAACAGCAGAAGCAAAAAATCCATGCTTTAGGATTCCTGATTCTTTGTGCTCATTACATGCCTGAAGAATTATAGATATAAACTCTAATGAAGTTGATAAACAGCTGCATTAATCAACAGGAAATGCACACGTAAGAAATCAGGTGAAGATGAGAACGTATTCATACCTCACAAAAGTCCACACCATCAATATTAAACAATGTACAATTAGTGCAAAACCACTTTTTAATTGATAGACGCTCCAATAAGGGCTCCCAATCACTATCATCTTCTTCATCCTCCAAGTCGTCAGGATTGTTGCATAAATCCTTCAATGTCAATTCTCTGTGAACACTTTCCTTCTTCTATTATAATTATAAGAGTTAAGATCATCAGCTTTCAGAATCTATCAGCAACGATTAATGGCTGCTATGTAATATTTCGAACTAATTAATCAGACTTACAAAATCAACATGGGAACTTCCTTTTGTAGACTTGACAGATACATACCCTTCACTGCTATTTGCATTCGCACAAGGACAGCCACCATTCACATCGTTGTTTTCCCGTCTTCCGTTAATCTCCTCGCAAATAATTCTATTACTTCTATTTCGCGGAATAGTTTCCACGTTTCCATTAGTATGACCTAATTCAACTGGTTCCGGAGTCATCTTGCATTAATAGCTCCCTCCACTAAAACCCTTTCTAACTAGCCTGGTCATCACGCAATCAAATGCAGACCGATTAAATCAACAGCACATTAATAAATTGTAATTTTTTTCTCATCAGCTTCATTAAACGGATTAAGACAAAACAGAGAAGGTAAACTAATTAAGAACACCAATTTGAATTTACTGATAATACCGAAGGGTGCCATTGCGTATAAGTGTATAACTCATACCTCCCGAACCCTACCAGCTACCCCCTAGCCTTTACCTAACCTTTATGCACTACAATTCATAAAGCCTTATGAAGGATACAGTTTCAAACCCGAGTCACACAGCTCCACCTTGTAAAGGCCTTTACCAGCTACTAATGTTTCCTATTATAAGTCTAATTTTACAAACTACTAACTGATCATATAAACCTACATTCTCCGCCTTACTAATCTAACCATTAGCGGAACATAAAATGACCCATCAAAATTTCGACTCCGATCAAACAAGTTCACACAAGCTTTATAGAAAAAATAATAACTTCATCTTCACCAATTAGATCCTCACACATGTTCTTCAACGTATGTGCGCCTACTAATCGATATCAATTACATAAAAGTTGAAACCTTTTATAGGTTTCATTTCTAATTGAGCTGCAATCGGTCACATGATAGAGCAAACATTTCAAACACAGTCTAATACTCGAAAACTTGAATAAACTTCAAATTTGACCAGTGAAATCAGCTTTTTTGGCCCACGTTAGATTTCCTCCCCTGACGACAAATCTCGGCTCTGCCACTAAATAAAACCTAAACTTTAAATATACAAATAAAAGCGATTTCGCATTCATTTACCACAAACAAGTTAAAATTTCCGTCTTTTAGTTAAACCTTTGGATTCTTTTTCTAGTTTATCGTCCTAGATTTCCTCCCGTAACTATAAATCTCGACTCCGCCACTGAGTAAAAACCTCAACTATAAATTTACATACAAAAGAACAATTTCGCATTCGATTTCACATATAAGAACATAAGATTAAATAAATAAATAAAAACAATAAATTTTCGAGTAAAACCCTACACAAACACGAAAATTGAATTAAAATTGAAAATGCAAACTTCAGAAATAACAATTCAAGATTAAACGAAATAACTGAACACTGTTGTATCATGCGCATAAACCTAGATTCGATTAATTATAAACAAAATAAAATCAAAGAAAAATTGAAGAAAGAGGAGAGAGAGAGAGAGGGGAGAAGGGTTGGACTTACGAGAGAAAATAGAGGGTTTTGAGAGGGAAAACTGGAAACTCAGTGGACTGCTATATGCACTTTGGTCTCCAGGCTCTCCACATAAAATGAAAATAAATCCAATTGTGAAGGCTGGTGTTATAATAAATCCTCCATATTATTAATTATTAATTAAAAGTGTTATTTAATTAATAAGAAAAATTCAAATTATGACTCCCATTTCTATATTAACCGAAAAAGTTACCGTTACACTTAATGTTCTGTACACTACGAGTAATAATATAATCATAGGTGGTAATTGTGGGATATGTGATAGAATTTATCTTTATTAATTTTAACTTCTGTTAATTGAGAGCTACAAATTTGGAAATCAATTTTTTGTTAAATTCCGCACAAAATTTTACTAAATCCCGCACAATTTGTACCCCTATACCGATGGTACCCCTCTCATTTCTTAACCCTCACATTTCCCCTTTCTCCCTCTAGAAATAAAAAAACCCCAAAGCATTGTCTCCTTCCAATCACTCGTCCACCCTCCAGTCCTTCACCACTCACTCCTTGCACAAGCAACTTAGCGTCGTCGCCCATTCTAGCGCCACCCACTCTTTACCTGGCAACCCCTCTCCGTTGGCCATCCGAGCTATCGCTAGTTACGAAAATGAATCGGAAAAAGTAAGATTCCCAGATCTGTGTGATGTTGTTTTCGTTGTTGCTGCTACTGTTCTTGTCGATTGAAAGTTGGCCGATTGTCGGATTTTGATCCGCCTTTTCAGTGTACTGTGTGTTGTTGTTATCATTTCTACTATACTTAAATTGATCGAATGTACTTTTTGTATTCTTGACATATAATTGTTTTAAGGCAAGAAGAATTTAGCATTTAATCTTTTTGCTTTTGTTGTTTTTTTCACGATTGGTGTTTTTTCTCGAATTCGGTTGCTTTTGCTGTGATGTTTTTGTGATTTTGCCCCACCTGCCCCACGTCGGCGTTACACCCCCTCCCCTGCATCCATCACTCCTTCAACAATCCAACTTTATCCAAACCCTAATTTATAAAAAAACTGTTTCAATAAATAGAAAAACATTAACTAAATCGACTAAAGACGGGTCTAAATAAATTTGTTGATAAAATAGCGAAATTCCATTTGATATGCAAGAATTAAGATCAATAATCGTCGATTGATTTAGTAATTGGTTAGGTTTAGTTTAGATAGATAAGGGAGAGAATTCTTTTCAACTTCTTAGATATCTTTTTATTTGTTTTTTAAGATAGAAGGGTAAATATGGAATTTCAGGGCAATATGTGTAGGATTAATTAAATTAGTGTGTGGGATTTACCAATTGCGATAATTAAATAGTTATTTCGATTAATCCTCCCAAATAGGTCAATGAATTCTTTACTAAAATATGGGAGTAATATCTTATCATCATACATTCATAACCTACCATATATAATCACCATCTCTCCTTCACCTACTACCACACCACCAATTCACATTGGCACCATCATCGGTGCCGTCATCAACTTCTTTTGTACACCACCAATAGAATTTCGACATATAACTGATCATATAAACCCTTAGTCATACAATTGTGGTGGTGGTGGTGTGGCCGTCTGCCTTCTCGTCGTGTATTGTTGATTTGGGTTTGTTGATAGTTTTCCAGAAAATTTGGGTATTATTGATTTGGATTTGTTGATTATTAATTTATGGCTTTGCAATATCGGTTTACTTATAATAAAACCCCACAACTGATATATTGGTATTGTTGCAATCTCTTGCATCTCCACGTCCTTTTTTTGCCTTTTTCATCCCTTGGTATTTTCAAATAGTCAATATTCATGCAATGGTGGTGGTGTTGTCCACCTTCTCACTTTCTATTATTGATTTGGTTTGTTGATAAGCCCCTATAAAATCCTGGTATTGTTGATTGTTTTAATAATAATATTGTCAAATAGTCATCCCTTAATATCCTTAAATCGATTTGGGTTTGTTGATAAACCCCAACAAAAAATATGGGTTATGGGTTCACCCATAAGACCATCCAAGAACATGACTATTTCAAGTAAAAAGCAATCAAGCATGAGTTGCTCGAATTCGAGTCGGGTCAACGCGCTTTTTTTGGATATGAAATGTTGGGTTGATGCTCAATATTTTCGGAAGATACCCGCACACCTAACAAATTGTGCCTCGTGGGTCCCCCCCCTTGGGGGGGGGGGGGGGGGGGGCTGATGCCTAAGTTAGTACGGTACTGGATATTCGGTAAGGACCTCGCTTGAGGCTGGGATCTCATGGCCCTCTTAGTAGCTTTTTTTAATCTTACTTCTAGAGTAAGAAAGTTGTTAGGTGAGAAGTCTCTTACATGTGTCTCTTCCCTGAGTTATTTATAAGATCAAATTGTACCTTTATGTATGAGGTGGCAAATGATTTAGATCCGCATAATTGTTAGGCGAGCGGGTCAGGTTACCTACGGGTTTGGAGGTGTAACACCCGCATTAATTGAAGAGGTCCATTGATAAGCTTAAATGACGAGTGCTTAAAGAGTTTGGAAGTACTACTCATATCAACAAAGTGCACTTTTTTTCTGGTTATCCATGCAAAAAAACTCAAAAGTTAAGCGTGCTTGACTGAGAGTAGTCTTAGGATGGGTGACCTCCTGGGAAGGTTCCTGGGATGCGCATGAGTGAGGACAAAATGCGCTGGAAAGGACTCGTGTTGATCTGTAGGCCATGTACACAGCCTGGTGAGCTATCGTGAGTGACCGCTCCCGACCCAAGGTTTGGGCCGGGGTGTTACAAGTGGTATCAGAGCAACCCTGCGACTGTGTGGTGATGGAGGCAGTTGTTATACGCTCCATTGTGATCACCCACCTAGCGGGGGAGGATTATGGGTTAGCGGTTATGCTCCCAGGCGGATAGGGTATTATATGCATTTCTGTGTCTGATTAATGCTTCTGGTCTTTCAATGACTTCAATGAAATTGAGGTCTAATTAAGCAACTTTTGACGATGTCTAGTTTCAAGCAAGGTGTGTTACCCTTTAAATATTTAAGAGTACTTATTTCCACAAAGAAATTTAGCAAAATGAAGGCTTGATATTCAGTTTATCGTACTCCTAAATATCAAACAAGGATTTATAGTCCCAACAAACAAACATATCAAAAGTTGGGGTCAAACACAAGGATGGTTGGGTCGATACTTAGGTTTAGGGCAGAGCATGGATCGGATATCCGATCCGAATTCAATTTTCGGATCGGATATCCGATCCGAAAAAACAAAATTTCATTATCCATGATCTGATCCGAAAGTGTCAGATATCCGAAATTTATTATACGAAATAATCGGATCGGGTATCCGATATCCAACATCTGATCCGAAAAATCCAAAATTTCATATTATTACACATAAGTCAAAACCTAACTTAGTTCATTAGCTTAATTACAAAATTTGTGAATCACAAAATATCAAAATCAGTACAATCACTAGACAAACAGAAACCCAATCAAATTTTATCTTACATAAAATTAGGAAGACTAGATCTGAATTTTAATACATGAAATAAGGGGAAATAATGAAAACAAATAAATAAGACCACAATTATATCAGCCTGGTGGCGGCGCCGGTGGTGGTTGTTGCGTCGTCGGCGCTGCTGTTGGGGTGAAGAGGTAGACGAGTGAAGGAGATGGAGTTTGGGGAAATATGTATCGGTGGTCAGTGGTCGACGATGGCCGAGTGGAGCGGTGGTTGCGCCGCATTGTGTAGCGGTGGCGTCGTCGTAAGTGTAGCATTGGTTGTGTGGCCGTCTGTGGTGTTTCAGTCGTTAGAATTTGTCTGCGCTTAGTGGTTGATAAGGATTGGAGGGAGTTTAGTTTGTGGTATATAATGGGATAAGGTTTGATCTGATGGAAATGAATGTAGTGGAAAATTTTTGGAGATACTTATATGATATGATGAATTGATGATGGCATGATGGCTGAAGTCATATTTATTGGGTAGGGTTTGTTTTTGATTGAGTAACATGGGCCTCTTACCTTAAATTGTCTCCTTAGCCCATTCATTTCAAAAAAAAAAAATCTTCTAAATTTTGGATCGGATACGGATATCCGAAATTTTGAAAACTAATATCCGTATCCGATCCGATATCCGAATATTTCAAATCGGATATCCGATCCGAAATCTATTTTCGGATCGGATATCCATTTTTTCGGATCGGGTTCGAATCAGATATCGGATCGGTTCAGATAATCGGATTTTTTGCTCAGCCCTACTTAGGTTGTCTTAGGGTGTGTTTAGGATATGAGGATTTTGAAGTGGAGGGAAAATAGATCCTTCAGTTTCTCTCCTCCAAGCCAAATTATTTCCTACCAACATAGGCTAGATTTGGAAGAAAAATTGCAGGATAAAACACGGGGTATTGCCGGAAAGCAATGGGATTTCAGACTGAGACTAAAAATAGTAAATGGACTTTATAATTTGTAAAATTTTGTGACAACTAACTTTGACATGTAAATGACTTTTGATCAAAATTTCAAGATTTTAGGAGCACTCTAAGTATTTTTAAGATTTCCTGCAACTCTGATAGGCAGGATGAGCTCTTACATGACTTAAGTGATTGTATTTGGTGATTCAAACTGAAACAAGGATATAGCTATGAATCTAACTCACACAGGTTGACATAGGAAGACTAAATAAATAACTTAACAAACTTAAACTCCAAATCCACAGCTTAACACAAAATTCAAAGACTAAATTTGAACAACACAACCAAACTAACCCACATTCTAAGCACAAAGTTAATCTAATACGAGGCCCATATTTATTATTTCCTAGACAATTTAGATACTAACATATTAGTCGCTAATTTAGCAACAACTAAATTGGTCTCCAATTCAATCACTGGTTTAGCTACTTCGAATTTGGTAGCTATTTTTTGGTAACCAATTCCGTAGCTAAACTAGCGACAAGGCTTTTAGCTACGAACCATCTACCGTCGCAAATTCCGTCTCTATTTGTAATTAGCTACCAAAAACTAGTGATTTGCTACTAAAATATTGGTAGCTAATTAGCTTCCACCTTGTAGTGAATTATGCCAAAAAGACTTTGATCTATTATTCACAGTTAGACACGAGATAATAACCATACTTGACTCAAACTACAGACTAACACAAGTTTGAAAGGTTGAGAGTATTTCCTATGGTTTGTTTAATTTCTTTCAAAATAAATCTGAGTATTAGATTGACATTCAGGCCTTTATATAGGCACAAAACATATAAGACCTTTGACCCTTGATGCAGGTAACATCTAAGGGTCCAAAGTACTACAAAAAAAAGTCAAAATACATAAAAACTTCACCAAGTGAGAACGAGAGTAATAGCTACAAGGACGGACACAAAAGGTATAAAACAGACTGTAACCTTGTTAAGAAAAAGTGATTTGTTTATTGTCTTGAAATAGCAAAATTTGATCCTGTCTTCAAGACTTCTTGGTTTGCTTGTTCACTTTGGTTGGTTTCTTGGGGTTTTCCGAGGACTACTATGATCGATGAATCACATTATTCTTGCTTAATAATTAACCTAGCTCAAAAGAAGGGCTCGGCTGAAATTTGGACCTGTGAGCCCTTGTTGGACCTTGAATTTGTGTACTGAATTAGAAGAATTTGGGCTGCTTCATCGGGAAAATTCTCATGGACAATCTTGTTGCTTGTTATGTGACCTTGGTAGACGGCCAAGGTGCTGGCCCTTGACTAGACCTTGTGTACCTTTTGAGGACCTGTAAGTTGGATGACTTTGTGATTGGCTCAGATTGAGTTGGAGGGTGACTGGTGCTCTGAATGTTAGAGGCATGTGGTTTAGAACCTGCTGCAAAAATGGCCTCCTTCATTCTCCCTCCCTTCCCTTCCCCTCCCCTTCCTTTCCCTTTCCTCCTTCCTCCTCCTCTCCTTTTCTTTCCACTTAAGCTATCCAAACACACCTAAAGTATAAGTTTAGTCTAGAAATAAAGTGGTTGATTGAAAACTATTAGAAAACAAGTCGGTAAAAATATTGATTTAATTAAAATGATTAAAGGCAATCATGGGTACTCGATCACTTATATAGGGAGGCGGAGATGTAAGAGACAAGATGGATTAGGTGATCGATTATTATATAGGCCACACCCTAATATTTTGATCAAGAATTTTCCTAAAGTCTAGGTCAACAAGTTTCCACTATCATCAAACCAAACTCATCATGAACATGCTATTCTAACACCACCCTTTAACTTTTGTTTTAAGGTTAGCTTAAAATGGTAATGAAATATTCAAATTTTCACTCAAACAATTAATCAAACACATACCATGCATGAACAAGAAGATAAACTAATAATTCAAATCCCAACATCAACAACCCATTATCAATCTCCATATATTACCCAAGACCCCGCTAAACCCTAAAAATGTATCAACTCACTCATGATAGTAACAATAAGAGCAAACATGTTGAGATGCAAAACAAATATGAAAGTAAACATATGGTTCATTAAACTATTCAAAAGCACTAATGAAAACTAGAACAAGGTTATAGCAAGATAAAGAGAAGAAGATGATACCATCAAGGAATAAAAATGAGAACATGGATTGTTTTAATTCGTTTGATGTTATTAGTAGTAGTCTTTAATTCACAAGATTATAACAACATAATGAACGTGTGCATACACTTCTTTCGTTATATAATCCTATATTTTATCTTTAAGTACTCATCAGATTTGTATACATTTCAACATGATGTTTGATTAATAAAGGTGTTTATTTCTTTAATCTTTCTTAACATCGGGATTAATTTTCTCCTTGGTATGTTCTTTGTATTGCCATTTCACTCTTAAAAAATTATACTACTACTTACCTCATATAATTAATTACGCAGTTGAGTCAACTGTTGGGCCAATAGCGTTACGAGTCCTTACAATTAAGGGGACTACACAAAGTCGGGGGTATTTATAACCTCCGAGTACCGTTTCACTCTTACACAATTATACTACTAGTTACCTCATATAATCTACTATATCTACTATATATAAAAGCGAAAACATTTAAAGCGTTCTTATTGGTCGATGGAAAAAAAAGGATTTATCACATTTTTAGTGTTGTAGGACCCCCCATGTTTATGCTTAAGAATTAATTAATCTCTCTCATTCATTCATTATTATTTACTCTCTCATATTTTTATTAATTTCATTAATTATTTCATTGTGTTACATTACATTACACTACACTATATTTTATTAAACATAACATTTAATGAATAATTACATAGTTTAATTAATACGAGTATCATTATTTAATTTCATTTGCATATCCGTAAAAAGATATTATAAACACAAATTATTACATTCCCTAGAATTAAAATTTACACTCCAAAATTTACATATTACAATTACGAATATTATAAATAAACTACATAATTGCATACAAATGACACAATTACTAATATTAATTTCTAATACAAAAACCATATTACACTACAAGGATATCTCGGGAAACTGACGGTTTTTCTGACGGAAAACAATTTCCGTCAGTAATTTATTATCACTGACGGACTACTGACGGAAAAATAAAACTGACGGATTATCCGTCAGTAGAAAATGGCGCGTTGACTAAGTCAAAGGCGGCAAAATTCACTGACGGGTACTGACGGAAATTCCATCAGAACAAACGGCCACTGACGGAAATTCCGTCAGTAAAATGGAATATTACTGACGGAATTTCCGTCAGTACATAGAAATATCACAGTCAAACACTAAAGCAATCAAACATAATCCTGACGAAAATTCCGTCAGAAATTGTTTCGAAAACACGGGAACCTGACGGATTCCTGACGGAATTTCCGTCAGTACCATTCTGATTATGTAAAAATCGCACGAAGAACTCCGTCATTCTTCATCCATTTTTCCCCCAAAACCTAACCCCCAAATCAATTAAATCCACACTTTCCGACCACCGGCTACCTAACTACCACCGGCTAACTTCCTCCGGCTACCACTTTCCGACCACCACATCCTTGGTAAGTTTAATTAACTATTTCATTCTCTCTCTTTTCTCCTTTTGTTAATTTATATGTTCCTTATTAGTTGCTTGTTGTAGATCCGACGACCACCACTAGCTACCTCTGACCGTCGACCGCCGCTACTTGTCGCCGCCGCATCTTGTTTAATTTAATTTTCATCCTTAGGTAATATATTTACCTTTATTTTAATTTCGCCCTCCGTCTTAATCATTTTTTTGTCTTTAATTGACGTAGGATAGTAGCCATTATTTTTTTTGTTAATGAAATTTTTGTTGTTAATTTAATTTCGCCTTCCGTCTTAATTATTTGTTTGTCTTTAATTGACGTAGGATAGTAGCCATTATTGTTTTTGATAATGAAATTTTGGTTGTAGTTAATATAATTTCGCCCTCCGTCTTAATCATTTGATAATAAAAATTTTGTTGTTGTTACTTGTTAGTAGCTAGTTATTACATGTGTTTTGTATGTTAAAATTATTACATGTGTTGATATTGACTTAGTACCCGTTCAACAATTACTCGTTAGGAGTAATTTTTGAATAGTCCCCGTTTTGGTACTGTCTTTCTACGTTTCAAGTCACTTAGGTAGTAAACACATAACTTGTAATTTATTAATGAGGAAAGAGTTCGGTAACAATTCCTTTAATGTTTTCTGAATGCATATGTTGAGTAAATATTTATTCAACATTGTGTATTTAGAAAACAAATGGGAATTGCTGCCGAATTTTTTCCTCATTAATAAATTACAAGTGGTGTTTGCTAGTGACTTGAAACGTAGATTGATGGGTTTAGGTTGGAGTGATAAGGACCCAACTGAAGAAAATTAATTTTACTTGTTGATGAGAATTATATATATATATATATATATATATATAGAGGAAGGATCATGAGAGTCCTCTTAGAAAAGTTGAGTCCATAAGTCCTCTTAGAGGCCATTGGATCTTGGAGATCAATGGTTGAGAACAAAACAAAAAAATGGTCATTAAAGAGGGGTTTAACCTCACTCTCTCACTACAACACTAATTAAACTCTTAATACAACCATCCCTCTAAATCACTTTCCACCCACTTCATTCATTCATTCCTTCAAAATTCAAAACATATCTTCTCTCTCTAAAATAACTCCTCCTCCTCATTCTCTCTAAAACAACAATCCCTCACTTCATATTCTCCGCCTCCACCGCCACCGCCGACCACCACCTCCACCACCACCACAAAAAAAACTTGAAAAAAAAACCCAAAAAACTAGATCTACCACCCCCACCCACACCCACAACCCCGACGACTCACCACCGCCACCCTCATTCTCGCCTTCATACACGGCCCACCCTCCACCCACATGTAACCGCCACCAGGCTTCCTCCAGCCGCACTCCTCCTGCCGCACCACCACCTCCTCCAACCACCCTCCTCTCACACCGCCACCATGTCACCACTCAACCTTCCACCGTTTCATTTACAGCCACAACAACCACCACCAAACACTATAAGCAAAAATAAAACTAGATCTAAAAAAAAAAAAAAAACCTTCCACCGTTTCTTTTTTTCTTTCCCAGATCCGGTGGGTTCGGGGTAGGACTAGTGTGGCGTCGGGGTTGGACTGGTGTGGCGTCGGGGTAGGACTGTTGTTGCTGTCGGTTGTTGTTGTTGTTGCTGTCGATGTCGGTTGTTGTTGCTGTCGGTTGTTGTTGCTGTTGGGAAAGAGTCGGGAAAGGCGTCGGGAAAGGGTCGGGGTGAGGGGCTGGTGGCGTCGGGGTGAGGGTGGGGTCAAGGTGGTGGTTGTTGTTTTTGTTCTTGTGTTGTTGTTCTTGTTCTTGTGTTGTTATTTAAATTTCTTTTTTTTTTTATTTCTTTTTCTTTTTTTGTTGTTTAAATTTTCAGATGTTTTTTTTTTTATATGATAAAGGTGACTTTAATAATGTCTATTAAAGTAACACTTTTAAGGCTTGAAGTTACACTTTTAAGGCTTGAAGTTACACTATTAAGACTTGAAGTTACACTGTTAAGACTTGAAGTTACACTATTAAGGCTTGAAGTGACACTTTTAAGCCTTAAAGTAACACTTTTAAATAATAAAGTTACATTATTAAAAACTGAAGTTTTTATGTTTTTATTTTTTAGATCTCATTATTATTTTTCAAGTTTTTTAGGTTTATTACTTTTTCAGATCTAAAAAACACCAGTTTTTTTTTTTGTGGTTAGTGTTGTTTCATTGAAGTTTCACATATAATGACTGAAGTTACACTTTTAGTAACTGAAGTTACTCATATAATAATTAAAGTTACACAGTTTTTTTTGCTGAAGTTACACATTTTTTTTATATGTTTTATGTTTTTTTTTTTCAAATTTGTTATGTTTATATTTATTTATTTTAGATTTTGTATGATTTTAGAATGATAGATGGTATGATTTTAGTATGATTTGATTTCAAATTTATTTTTTATATGTTTTAAGTTACAGTATGATTTTGCTTAAGTTACACCATTATGTTTTGATTTTCGTATGATTGATGGTGTATTTGTACTGAAATTACACTATTTTGTACTGAAGTTACACTATTTTGGACTGAAGTTACACTATTTTGGACTGAAGTTACACTTTTAATGACTAAAGATAACATGTCTTAAAATTTCATTATTAAAAATTGAAATTACACTTTTAGGGACTGAAGTTACACTTTTAGGGACTGAAGTTACACTTTTAGGGACTGAAGTTACACTATTAAGATACTGAAGTTATACGATTAAGAGACTGAAGTTATGCTTGAAGTTGTACAATTAAGAACTGAAGTTATATTAGTAAGAACTAAAGTTACCAAAATATAACTGAAGTTTCATAAATAATGGTTGAAGTTACACTCGTAGTGACTGAAGTTACACTCATAAAAAGTCTAAAATCACATAAACTTGTCTTGAAGTTTCATAAATTCAAATTTATGTCGTCAAAATCACATTTTAGTTTGAAGTTACACAAATAATGGTTGAAGTGACACTCGTAATGACTAAAATGACACTCATAAAAAGTCTAAAATTACATAAACTTGTCTTGAAGTTTCATAAATTTAAATTTATGTAGTCGAAATCACATTTTAGCTTGAAGTTACATAAATAATGGTTGAAGTGACACTCGTAATGACTGAAGTTACACTCATAAAAAGGCTAAAATGACATAAATTTGTCTTGAAGTTTCATAAATTCAAATTTATATAGTCGAAATCACATTTTAGTTTGAAGTTTCACAAATATGGGCTGAAGTTACACTCACAAATCTCAGAAAATCAAAAGGGCTTAAAAGTGATTAACTAAAGGCTAGAGAGAGAAAGTTAATTAATTAGTGCATAGGTAATTGATTAGTGTTAAGTGTGCTTTTGTCTCTACAATCTCATCCATTCATCTCCCTCATCCAATGGCCAAGATGAGGACTCATGGACTCACAAAAATTGGTGGACTCATAAGAACCTATCTCTCTCTCTCTATATATATATATATATATATATATATATATATATATATATATATATATAGAGAGAGAGAGAGAGAGAGATAGGTTCTTATGAGTCCCTTATATTATGTGAGTCCTTAAGTCCTTATAAGGGCCTTTGGATCAACCAAATCAATGGTTGAGATGGAGAGAGAGGTAATGGCTTCAATAGGCCCAAGAAAAAAAAGGAAATTCAGATTTATGCATGTTAGTGGGTTTCACTGCCCCAAGACACAGGCCAACGTACTATATCTGACAATATCCATTAGGTTTTAGTCATTTATACTGTATCCACCATGCAAAAGCTCACAACCTCTATAATACTACTTTCTATCTCTATAATACAACTTCACAACCTCTCTCTACATCCAAAAGCTTCATAATTGTGCTGGAACAATAATCTACAATCAGATTTTCGCCATATTACTGTCTAAATATTCCAAAAATTTGCAAAGTTTCTTCAATAGCGTCATGTCTGATCAACAAATTGTTGAATACGCCAATGGTAAGTTCTATTATTGATGTTTTCTATTTTAAATAAATTATTGATGTTTCTTCTAGGTTTTGTTTAAATAAAGACTGGAGCATAATTTTTGTTCACTGTCAAAGCATCTACGGATTTTTTTTAGTTGAAGTTACACATATTGCTATTAGAGTTTCATAAAACACAGTTAAAGTGAAAGTGTATCTTCATTGTTAAAGTTTTACAAGCCTTGGTTTTTGTTTGTTATTTTACTTTAATTTACTTTATTGGCAACTTAAATTAATACTCAATCATGCTGATGAATATTGTTGAATATTAGAATATTATATTTTATTGAAGTAATATTAGAACTATAGTTTGAAGTGAATAATATTGATGAACTAGTATTGAAGTTCTACTGAAGATATGTAGCACATTAAAGTCTTGAAGTTACAGGTATTTACATTAAAGTCCAATAAAACAACGTTGAAGTGACATAATGTTGAAGTTTCACTACCTGTACATTGAAGTTACACATGTTGTTGTTGAAGTACATAATATATTGTCCATTAATTGAAGTTACATTAATTGTATATAGAAGTGATGCTGATAGTTGTTAAAGTTACATATTGTTTTGTAGTTACTTGTATTGTCGTTGAAGGTCTGCAAAACTTCGAGTTAAACTGATTGATATTAAAGTTAAAAAATGATTTTGAAGTTACACTATTCATGCACTAAAGTGTTAGAAAATTTCCTTACAGTTTGAAAGTCTTGAAGTTATAGGTATTTACATTAAAGTCTAATAAAACAACGTTGAAGTCCTGTACATTGAAGTAACACATGTTGTTCTTGAAGTAACACATGTTGTTGTTGAAGTAATACGGGTTGTTGAAGTAAAACTTTAAAGTGTTGAAGTTTCACTACTTGTACATTGAAGTAACACATGTTGTTGTTGAAGTTTCATAAAACAGAGTTAAAGTGAAACTGTATCTTCATTATTAGAATTTTACAAACTTGTTTTTTTTATTGTTATTTTACTTTATTGGTGAATATTGTTGAATATTATAACTATAGATTGAAGTGAATAATATTGATGAACTAGTATTGAAGTTCTACTGAAGATATGTAGCACATTAAAGTCTTGAAGTTACAGGTATTTACATTAAAGTCCAATAAAACAACGTTGAAGTGACATAATGTTGAAGTTTCACTACCTGTACATTGAAGTTACACATGTTGTTGTTGAAGTACATAATATATTGTCCATTAATTGAAGTTACATTAATTGTATATAGAAGTGATGCTGATAGTTGTTAAAGTTACATATTGTTTTGTAGTTACTTGTATTGTCGTTGAAGGTCTGCAAAACTTCGAGTTAAACTGATTGATATTAAAGTTAAAAAATGATTTTGAAGTTACACTATTCATGAACTAAAGTGTTAGAAAATTTCCTTAAAGTTTGAAAGTCTTGAAGTTATAGGTATTTACATTAAAGTCTAATAAAACAATGTTGAAGTCCTGTACATTGAAGTAACACATGTTGTTCTTGAAGTAACACATGATGTTGTTGAAGTAATACGTGTTGTTGAATTAAAAGATTAAAGTGTTGAAGTTTCACTACTTTTACATTGAAGTAACACATGTTGTTGTTGAAGTAACTCATGTTGTTGAAGTAAAAGATTAAAGTGTTGAAGTTTCACTACTTGTACATTGAAGTAACACATGTTGTTGTTGAAGTAACTCATGTTGTTGAAGTAAAAGATTAAAGTGTTGAAATTTCACTACTTGTACATTGAAGTAACACATGTTGTTGTTGAAGTAACTCGTGTTGTTGAAGTAAAAGATTAAAGTGTTGAAGTTTCACTACTTGTACATTGAAGTAACACATGTTGTTGTTGAAGTAATACATGTTGAAGTAAAGGATTAAAGTGTTGGAGTTTCACTACTAATACATTGAAGTAACACATGTTGTTGTTGAAGTAACATAATTTGTACAACTTATGCAGGTTCATTTGCTGACGGAGAATGGGTGTTTTGTAAGAAAGTAGAAGATGAATTTACTCCGTAAGTCGGGCAGGAGTTCTCTGCTATTGATGAAGCAGTTGATTTCTACAAAATATATGCACTTGCTTGTGGCTTTGACGTTCAGAAGTACACAACAAAGAAGTGGCGTGATGGGAAAGTGAAATCAAAGCTTCTGTTTTGCAACCGAGAGGGGTTCAGTAAATCATACAAGGTGGATAAAACACTCAAAAGGAGGACTAAAATAACTAGGGTCGGGTGCAAGGCCAGAATAAGGTTATTTATGGACGAAAGGGTAATATGTATTGACTGAATCACCGAGGGGCACAATCACGAACTAATCTCGGTCTATGATCGAGAGTTTCAGAAACTGTCAAGAAGAATTACGAGTTATCATAAACAGATCATCGTCTATAATTCGAGGGTTAGTAATTAACTTTTAAATGTCTCGTTGATTTAGATTGTTTGCAACCTATATTAAAAGTGACAGTATTATTGGATATAAGTTAGTTAATATTTCAATTTATGTTTTTTGTGTGTAGTTGAAGATTGGAGCAACAAAGACTTATAATATGTGCAAGGAGCACGTTAATGGTTTCGAGAACATTGGGGCTAGTTTAACAGATTTCAAAAACTTCCACAGGGATGTGAAGTGCTTCATTCATGAGCGAGACGGTCAGTTATTTGTAGATCATTTTAAGAACATGACTGAAAATAGACAGGGATTCTTTTTCGACTACGATATAGACAGTGACGGAAGCCTACGTAGGGCAATTTGGGCTGACGCTACTGCGAAACGGAATTACTCTGTATTTGGTGATGCGGTGTCCTTTGACCCAACTTATTGTACCAACAAATATTCGATGGTATTCACCCCGTTTACCGGTGTCGACCACCATAAACGGTCAGTAACATTTTGTGGGGCTTTGATTGCGAAGGAGGACTTTGAATCCTTCAACTGGGTATTTACAAAATTTTTGAAGGCTATGGGAGGAAAGGAACCCGAGTACATCATCACAGATCAGGATCCCGGGATCATAAAATCTGTGGCACTAATGTTCAAGACAACGCGTCATCGATTTTGCATGTGGCATATCATGAACAAGGTGCCGGTCAAGTATGGACCCACGAGGGCTGATTACAGCGATTTGATTAAAAAAATGAATGAAATTGTATGGGATGACGACCTTGAAGCAGTTGATTTTGACAAGAGATGGGAAATCATAATGGCGGAACATGAGATTGGTACAGAAGATTGGTTTTCAGAC
>JAIUZE010049530.1:0-41502 GCA_022085475.1 Heliosperma pusillum
TGAGTTGAAGTTTCACATAATGTCATTAAACTTTACCAAACCCGGAGTTGAAGTTTCACAAATTAGTGTTGAAGTTTCACAAATTAGTGTTGAAGTTTCACAAATTAGTGTTGAAGTTTCACAAATTAGTGCTGAAGTTTCACAAAATAGTGTTGAAGTTTCACAAATTAATGTTGAAGTTTCACAAATTAGTGCTGAAGTAACACAATTTTCATCAAGTCACAAAAAACAGTGCTGAAGTAACACATAGAACACAGTTGACTACCATGAAGTTAAGCATAAGTCTAATATAATAATTCAAGAACTAGATATTATTACCATATGACTTATGTCAAAGAAAGCCATTCTTGCAAAATCGCTGTCATCCGACTCTATCCGATTTAGCAACATCGACCAGCACTCGATCACATCGGTGTACATTAGCCTATCCGGTAGCATGGACAAAATCTGATCCCTGTTAAGCGTTGCATGGCGGCTGTAATACACTAGTGCTTCTCTGTGTCGCAAACATTCAAAATAATCAACTAACATTCAAGTCATCTTCGAAAACGCAATGAATAAAAAATTAAATAGAACTCACGTTTTTTCAAAGGTGTAGTCGTCTAAGAAGCAATACTCAGCCACGTTTTTCCTCAAAATTTGTACATCCCTTATCAATATCTGGTTCTTTCGTAGTGTCTTTGAAACAACAAGAGCCTTTGCCTCAGGCTCCCCGCAGTTGATTGAGCACCCTAATCCATCCCCCCTACCACGACGACGACTACTGATAGATGACAGCCCCCCACTAACAAGGCCTCCACTAACAAGGGCCCTACTAACAAGGCCCCCACTAACAGGGGGCTTGCCTGTTAAGGATGGACCTTCAGGAGTGCGTTTATCAGGCGTCATGTAACGAGGCCGCTTGCCTGAGCTCATCTCTATGTCAGTATCGGTGCTTCTCTTGAGAATGGAGGTAGTCAATGGATGTGCCTTAACTTCATTAAAAACAGCGACCCTACCTAACACATCTTCCCTGTCCTTGTTGCAGTCACTAAGGACAAGGGTGGCACCAATCTCGGCTCGGAACAGGGTAGTCATGCCCGGTTTCTCTAGCCCGCACTAAAAAAGCTCTCCCCCATAAAGTAGCATATGCAACATCAAATAAACCCCACAATCATTCGCAAAATACCCAACTGCTTGCCATTTGAATTCCTTGTTAACAAGACTAAAACCCTTAACCTTTGAGCCTTTCATATGTCCTTTCGACACCATATAATCTCCCATTAAATCAACCTGTTAGTAGAGTTTTGACAGAGAACGGATACAGCCATTGTTAGTTAAGCAAAAAAAACTAATAATGCATGATAACAGAGTGTTATGTATAGAAGCATTACAGCCATCCGAGATATGCCTCCGTAAGGCAATTTAAGAAGATCTTCATCGTAATAGCGATTGTCTAGGTACTCGATCTTCTCGGATAAGAAATTAATGCAAGCACAACTGTAATGATCTTTATCACCAGACAACACGGGGATGAAGACCTGAAACCCAATAATTGCAGCTTGAAGTTACAGTTTCCCAGAAAAAGCTTGAAGTTACACCCTAAATAAATTGAAGTTACACAAACAACAGCTGAAGTGACACCACTTAATTGGAATTACCAATAATGCACTTGAAGTTACACACTAATCACATTGGAGTTTCAGACAATATGACAATTAACATATTCAACAGTTAGATCTTGAAGTTACACAATATTCATCTTGAAGTGACCCAGAATGAAGTTGAAGTTACACAGTGTACACAGTGTACCAACCATTGAGATTACATACTAGAAACATTGAAATAACATAGGTTAATCCACATATACTTGAAGTTACACTCTAAATGCGTTAAAGTAACACATACAACAACTGAAGTGACACTACTTATTTGGAGTTACCAATAATGTTATTGAAGTTACACACAATGAACATTGAAGTTACACACTAATCACATTGGAATTACGGCCAATATGATAATAGAGAAGTTGAAGTTACACATTATTCATATTGAAGTGACCCAAAATGAAGTTGAAGTTATACTAGTTACATTGAAGCAATACAATTATCCATTAAACTTACCCTACCAATATTGAAGTTACCCAATTAGACACTGAAGAAACACAATAATAGAATTGAAGTTACACAAAGACTGAAATTACACACTAAGAACCAACCATTGAGATTACATACCAGGAACATTGAACACTAGTGGTGAATTAAAAAGGATTGAAGTTTCACCATTTTATTGCAAAAGTTAGCTTAGAAAACATACCATATCAGCGTCGAGATTTAATGGAGACAAACATGATTCCTGCCATGTGTCCCAACTGGTAAATAGTTGATGTGTCAGATCGACAACTTTTCCTGATTTTCTCGCATGATAAATTTCCAGCAAAGTCTCCTATAATTAGAGTGAAGAGAAATTAATAAACCCATAATATGCGTTGGAGTGAAGGTATTATAAACAATTCGCATAACTTACAGTGTGACTAAGGCCAAAGGTACATCGGGATTTTGACCCGTGTTGATTCTGCTGTTTAGTGATTTCATTAAGTAACAAACACCAACAATCAATAACGTTGCCAGTGATTTGCACTCCGGGTTCTAATGACACCAAATCCTCCCGAGTTATGCAGTAGAAGTCTGAATATGTCACCAATTGTTCCCTACAAGGACAAATTATCACATTATTAATGTAAAAGCATAAAAGTTAATGAATAGAAGTGCCAGGGTAGAAATAGTTCACTTACGATTTGTTAAGGGCGTCTGATTTATTAAAGATGTAGTCCATCACATCTTTCCTCAAACTGAACACTGTATTGAACATCGTCTTATTGCGCTTCATAATTTCTGACACCACCAGCTGGTTGGGATCAGGTGCCCCACAGTCAATAGAACAACCCAGGTTCTCGGGGATAAAATCCATGCAAGATAGGGGGGCATTGGAATGGAGTAGAAATGGGTGAAAAATAAGATTAGTTTGCGGGACATAAATGGTGGGAGCAGCATCAACGTTCTTTTCACTGACTTCAGGAGGCATATCCCCTCCCACACCTGACGTCTCAACACCCCCTGCGCCAGGTGCGCTACCGTCTACCGCAAATCCACCAGCGGACTCAGGTACTCCACGATAGGCCTCTTTTAAATCTGCTGTAACCATAAGAGTTGATTGGATCTGGTAATAGTCCCTTTCAGGTGACTTCTCTGTTGCAATGGGCGTCTCCACAATCGATGCATCATCGCCCACGGGTCCATGATCAGTTTGAATCGCAGACTTGTCAGCAACGGCAACGGCGTTACCTGCATCCCCTAAATGCTGCACAATGTCTAGGTCAGCAGCCCCTTCTGCATCCCTTGACAGCACATTTCCATCCCCAATGGCTTCAATAGCCTCCGCCTCCCCCGCTCTTAAAAAGATTTCTTTAACACTAGCCGTGGAAAAGGGCTCCAGGCTACCCATCATATCGTCTGAGGCCAAGTCAACCTCTATATCTGCACCACCATCTACTTCACAAACAGCTTTATCATCCTCTCCCGAAAAACCTTCAATGGCAAGACCACATAGAACTTCTCTCACTTGAGTGGTAGCCCTTTGTTGTTGTTTTTTATGTTGAGCCAGTCCCGGCTTGGATTTTTGAAAGACAGGTGCAAGAGATACAGATGGTCTCATACTTGCAGCTATCTCTGATACTTCATCAACGTAACGATTAACGTTTTCATCTCCAAAAAATTCTTGGGTTGACTGTGAAGGCACGAGGCCTACTGAATCACTGTCTCCACCAGTTGCAGCTTTGATCCTAGCGGTTGCATCTGCATACCAGGAATGAAACGCAACAGCATTTCTTTGCATCTGTAAATAAAGCTCATGTACACCCTAAAATTAAAACAAGTACATAAATGTTAGTCAGATTAATGAGAATGATTTGAACACAATAGAAAGTTAAACTGAATATGATTGAAGTTACATTAAATATGATTGAAGTAACACAAAATATGGATTGAAGTAACACAAAATAAGATTGAAGTAACACAAAATATGATTGAAGTAACACAAAATATGATTGAAGTAACACAAAATAACATTGAAGTAACACAAAATATAACTGAATATGATTGAAGTACATTTCTTTGCATCTGTAAATAAAGCTCATGTACACCCTAAAATTAAAACAAGTACATAAATGTTAGTCAGATTAATGAGAATGAGTTGAACACAATAGAAAGTTAAACTGAATATGATTGAAGTTACATTAAATATGATTGAAGTAACACAAAATATGAATCGAAGTAACAAAAAATAAGATTGAAGTAACACAAAATATGATTGAAGTAACACAAAATAATATTGAAGTAACACAATATAACTGAATATGATTGAAGTAACACAAAATATCAATTGAAGTAACACAAAATATGATTGAAGCAACACAAAATATATTTGAATTGAAGTTACACAATCACTAAGTCAAACATTGAAGTTACCCACACTCCACTTGAAGTTACACTTTGATAAAATCAACTTATTCACTATGGTATTATATATGGGTCAGTAAATTGAAGGGCAAGTAACAGAAGACTCACATTAACAGCCCGCGCTTTCAATTCGTTATCATCCTCAATTCCTGGCGGTAGTTCTATCTGAATGAACTTCGTCTCCATTATTGGGTGGGAGTTGGATCCCAGAAGAAGTTGGGGTTCACTCGGCCCCGCAATGGTCAACCTTTGACGAACCTTCCCCACCTTAGACCGCGGATATTTTACCTTTGAAAAAGGAAGACGACCCAACCCCCCCATGTCCATCTCAGCAGCAATCCTAGTCTTCATCCTATGTTCGTCCCAGTGTTTTATCAGTGGGAGATCGTGTCTGCATTCCTGTCCTCTAAAATCGAACCTCTGGAAATAGGTGATCATCAGAAAAGGGATACACCCAAGCAAATAGGCTGGCATAGGGTCCTTTACAGAGTCTTTCGCAGCACTAACTATACCATTTAACACGTAAGAACACCAGTCAAACGTTGCAATACAACTGACATCTTCTACTGCCTTGAGTAGCTTTAAATCTATTCCGTTATTTGAAGTGGGGCATAGGAACGACGACATACTACACAAAACAAATAGTCTGCAGAATTCATCACCACCTAATTTGTCCTTCTCTAGATCTATGAATGCCTTACCCAAAGGGACAGGATCAGCCGGCTTAACAATCCCATATCGTGACCGCCATCGATCTTTCAATTCCTTGAATTCCAGTTCAGTAGATTTCTTGTAGCGGCCAGTAGGAACAAGTTCGAGCGGATTGGGCCCCGTGGGCAACAAGAAGCAGTCATGTACATCCTGCTTAGTAACCATGAACTCCTTTCGTTTAGACGCCCTGAAAACATAGGACCCATCACAGAAACAATCGAAAAAATGAAGGACATGCGCAAGCGGGTACGTTGTAAAATTCAATTCTAGCAGCCCCCCAAAACCAATTTTCTTGACTGCTGCAATCTGTGCCACATTCAGCCCCTCCATCACTTTGACCAGCCTCGCGGAGCGACACCTCACCTTAATCTTAGGCAAGTCTTGTGTCTCAATTTGTTCGTCGTCACCTGAAGCCATCTGAGGAAGACAAGCATTAACAATATTGAACTCCATGTATTATGAAATAAAAAGAACACAAAATTGAAGAAAAACAAGGAAACTGTATCTTCATTAAACTTGGAGTTACTCACAAATGACTTGAAGTTACACACCATTCACATTGAAGTAACAAAAATATTGACTAAATATGAAGTAACCAAATAAGCCACTGAAGTAACACAATATTAGATTGAAGTAACACAAAATTGAAGAAAAATAAGGAAACTGTATTGAAGTTACTCACAAATGACTTGAAGTAACACACCATTCACATTGCAGTAACAAAAATATCGACTAAATATGAAGTAACTAAATAAGCCACTGAAGTAACACAATATTAGATTGAAGTAACACAAAATTGAAGTAACACAAAATTGAAGAAAAAAAAGGAAACTGTATTGAAGTTACTCACAAATTCACAAACTGACTTGAAGTTACACACCATTCACATTGAAGTAACAAAAATATCGACTAAATATAAAGTAACCAAATAAGCCACTGAAGTAACACAATATTAGATTGAAGTAACACAAAATTGAAGTAATACAAAATTTAAGAAAACCAAGGAAACTGTATCTTCATTAAACTTGAAGTTACTCACAAATGACTTGAAGTAACACACCATTCACATTGAAGTAACAAACATATCGATTAAATATGAAGTAACCAAATAAGCAACTGAAGTAACACAATATTAGACTGAAGTTACACAAAATTGAAATAACACAAAATTGAAGTTATTCACTTTTATAAATTAAAGTTATTCACTAATTACATAGAAGTTACACACATTCAACTTGAAGTGACATACAATAAACATTGCAATAGAAGTTACACCCTAATAAATTAAATTTATTCACTGGTTAATAAAAGAAAAAAAACCCAAATTAAATAGAAGTTACACGAAATCAACTTGAAGTGACACAAAATGAACATTGAAATTAAATTTATAACTTTAATCAGTGTGACAATATGGTTAACTCAGCTTGCAATCAATGTAATTAATTGTATGAGTAAGATAATAAGGAACCCTAATTTATAACCGGATTAAAACTATAAAGACTGTGTTTGAAATAATCAGAAACCCTAAGATAATCAGTAACATATTGAGATATAAATTAAAACAACAAGAAAATGTTAAATACCTGAGAAAGATGAACTGTGGTTGATGTTTGATAGATGAACTGTGTTTAAATTTAGAGAGTTTAGAGTGTTTTGAATGTAGAGTTTAACGCCGAGACTAATAGTGATAAATGAATTGAGAGAGTTTAATGTAGAGTGATAAATGGTTTCATTTCAGCAGTAAATGAGCAATAATGGGTTTGGGAAATGATAATTCAATGTTTGATTATTCAGAAAATGAGAGTTTTTCAAATTTGGGGGGGAATTAGGGACGACATGGGAGTAATGGGTGTGAAGTGACTGATTAGTTGCATGCATGGGTAAGAGGGACTAATGATAGGCATGAGAGAGGTAAATAGGATAATGATTATTTGAGTGGGATTAAGTCATATTTGCACTTAATCTAAGCCATTCATTTAAGAGATCCAATGGCTCACAAAAGGACTTATGGACTCACTATTTCTATAAGGACTCACATGATCTCTCTCTCTCTCTCTCTCTCTATCTCTCTCTCTCTCTCTCTCTCTCTCTCTCTCTCTCTCTCTCTCTCTCTCTCTCTCTCTCTCTCTATATATATATATATATATATATATAGTCTTGTTCAATAGATAATTTTGATAACTCATATTGTGTGTGATTATACATACGATTTGAGTTGATGAGTTATTTACTATTCTTATTTTCACACACATGTTTAAATATATTTCTTTTCTAACTATTTTGAAGCATGATCGTTAGATATATAGCTACCATATCATCATCACTCTTATATTGACCTATATATCACCTTTATTTTCACTTAAACTTTAAGTATAAGTAAAATAAATGTTAATTTGTTAGTTTTTTACGATTCTTTATTCTATTTACGGACTAATGTGAGATTACTAAATATAATTCTCTGAATCATTATAACAACATTACAATTTATTTAAATTTTTATTTATAAAAGTGAAAATAGTTTACTTTTTTTAGACTAATGTAAGATTATTACAATTTGTTTTAGTTCACATGAACTCGTAGAAAATATTTCCAATATAATGGGAAATAGAATTTAACAATGTATACTTTCAAAAATAGGTACATGAGGTGACTTTACTTATAACTAAACGTATTCATTTGTAAAAATGATTTTCCAAACTTCTATTTCACAAAGTATATTTATAATTTTGTTTATAAATAATTTAGGTTATTAACTAGTACATCGTACGAGCTTTCAAAGTATTATGAAATATGTAAAATATCTATGGGACAAATAAAGAAATATGTGGATACAAGTTAAGATTTTTACATGTAATCCATTAATAACGAGTCGATTCTTTGTTGGTGTTGCGTGTCCGGTCCATTTAAAGTTATTTGCAACGTGTTGTATAGACAACTCAAACCATCAATCCTAGTCGTTTTCGGACATATTTAATCCGAAGTTAAAAGGACTAAGAAATCAATATATATATAAAAGATGTTTTTTTGAAGGCACGTGAGTGACTCCAACTTTGTGGGAACTCTTTAAATAATTTTTTATTAACTATTTTTTTTATGGAATAAAATAAAATAAAAATAAAGTTGGAATATAGTTGGAACTCTTTTAGTATTTTTTTATTAACTATTTTTAATATGGAAAAACATAAAAAATAAAATAAAATTGGAATTTTTTAAATAATTTTTATTAACTTTTTTTATCATGGAAAAAAAATAAAAATATAAAATAATTTTTTATTAACTATACCTATTATGGGGAAAATGAAAATAAATTAAATTAAAAAATAATAACTCTTTTTTTTTATCTTCTAAGGAAAGCCATAGGTTTAAATAAATTTTAATTAACTATTTTTATATTACTACTATTATTATTATTATTATTATTATTATTATTATTATTATTATTATTATCACGTTTTTTGGGGAAAAAATCAATCAATATATATATAAGAGGCTTTTTTCGAGCAATTCTATAGGTCCAAATCATCTTTTTCAGTTTTTGGAAATTATATTTTAAGATCTTGCAAGATTACGAAAAAGATACTATGTAATATTTTAAATAAATGACTTTTAAAATATTTTTTATTATTCTGAATTTAGTATAATACTCTCTCCTATTCCATCTATTACTCCTTATTTCCTATTTGGTTCATTCATGTTTTCTTCCCTATTTTCATTTTTGGAGGTGAGGTTGTGTGTTTTGTGTGGTCCATATTTAATTGCATGGGGGTATAGTGTTTTGTGTGGTCCATATTTTCTTTTTCTTAGTCCTATAGCTCAAATGAAAAGGGAAGAATACATGGAATAGAGAAAAAGGATTATACATCGGAGGTACTACCTCAGAGTAGTTTGATTTTGAGTTTTTGTGCATTTTTTTCGAGCTTTTTAAAGTTTATAAATTACATTTTACATCTTATATATAATGTTTTTTGAGTTTTATTTTAATTTTTTTGAGTTTAATGTTCAAATTAATGAACTAAAAAACTTTTTAGTATAACTCATAATTTTTGATATTATACTCAAAAACTTTATTGTAATGCTCAAAAACTACATTATATGTGGTAGTACATCAGAGGTACAATCCACTTACTGCATGAAATAGGTGGGAGTAGTTTAGTAGTAGTAAAGAAATAATTATTTTATAGAAAAATATGATATTCTACTTAATATGTTATTTGTCCCACATTGAAAAATAACTTAGCTGTGGTGAATATACTACATATAAAAAGTGAATTGTCCCACATTGAAAACTTATCATAAGGTATGATGATCCTATGATTATAAATAGGAGTCATCATTGGAACTTATGTATCCACCCAAAATCTTTTGAGTCTCTTAAGTATTGTCTTAGAGATCTATTACAAGTTTGTATTATTATCTTTACAATAGTGAAATTTACATCATAAAAAATTAATTTAGGAAAGTTTTTTAATTAATACTTTGGATTTTAAAAATAAATTTGATAAAATTTTAATTATTATAAAATAAAAATAATAGAAATATATATTTTATAGAAAAATATGGTGTACTACTTATATATTATTTGTGTCACATTGAAAAATAATGTAGATGTAGTGAATATATTACTTATAAATAGTAGAATTGTCCCACATCGGAAAAATAACATAAAGTGGGTAATCCTATGATTATAAATAGAAGTCATCATTAAACCTTAGGTATTAATCCAAAAGTTTTTGAATCTCTTAAATATTGTCTTAGAGATCTCTTAAAAGTTGCAGATGTGATGAATATGCTATGTAAAAATAGTAAAATTGTTGTACATCGTAAAATTAACACAAGGTAGGTGATCCCATATTATATATAGAAATTATCCTTGAACCTTATATATCAAACTAAAATCTTTTAAGTCTATTAAGTATTGTCTTAGAGGTCTCTTAAAAGTTTGTGTATTATTATCTCCACAAATGTTAAATTTACATCATTAAAAATTAGATTAGAAAAGTATTATTGTAACAAAAATTATGAAGTTAATATAATAAGATTCGTGATAAAAAAAAAAACCTGCATGGTATAGAAACTCATATTATTTGCGCATATTTGGTGTAAGTTTTAGTATATTATTTGTCCAACATTGAAAAATAATGTAAGTGTGGTGAATATATTACCTATAAATAGTAGAATTATCCCATATCAGATAATTATCATAAGGTAGAATACCCAAAATCTTTCGAGCCTCTTATATATTATCTTACAGAGTTCTTAAAAGTTTGTATTATAATTTTCACTATAGTGAAATTTATATCATTAAAAATTAAGTTTAGAAAAGTATCATAAATAATAAATTTGATGGTAAACTATTTAATGTGTTATTTGTCCCACATTGAAAAACAATATAGGTGTGGTGCCTGATGAATATATACTACGTATAAATAGTAAAATTGTCTTACATTGAAAAGTTATAATAAGGTGGAGTGATCATGAATATATTCATCGCATGGGCTTTTAAAATATATTTTTATATTGTTAATAAATGACTTTGAAAATTTAATAAATGACTTTTAAAATATTTTTTAATTATTCTAATATTAATATAATGGTTTAGTAACAGTTAAGAAATAAATATTATTCTAGAAAAATAAGGTGTACTACATAGTTTGTTATTGGTCCCACATTGAAGAATAATGTATGTGTGGTGAATATGTTACCTATAATTCTATAAAATAGTAAATTGTCCCACATCGAAAAATTACTATAACATAGGGTGATCGTATGATTATAAATAGGAGCCATACTTGAACTTAGGTATAAATCCATAATTTTTAAGTCTCTTAAGTATTGTGTTGGATAGTTTTTAAAAATTTGTATTATAATCGTCACAATAGTGAAGTATCATAAATAATAATTTTGATGATAAACTAATTACTGTGTTATTAGTCCCACATTGAAAAATAATGTATTTGTGGTAAATATATATACTAAGTGTAAATTGTAAAATTATCCCATATCGAAAAATATTATGAGGTAAAGTGATCATAAATAAGAGATTATAAAGAGGAGTCATTTTAGTCTCTTAAGTATTGTCTTAATAAACTCTTAAAAGTTTGTATTATTATCTCCACAATAGTAAAATTTACATCATCAAACTTAATTTAGGAAAGTATCATAAATAATAATTTAGGAAAATATTATAAAAGTAATAATTTTGATGGGTATTATTGCTTAATAAGTTATTTGTCCCACATTGAAATATAATACAAGTGTTGTAAATATACTACTTATAAATAGTATAATTGTCCCACATCGAAAAATTATCATAAGGTGGGGTGATCCTATAATTATAAATAGGACTCATCTTTGGAACTTGGATATCAACCCAAAATCTTTTAAGTCTCTTAAATATTGTTTTAGAGAACTCTTAAAAGTTTGTATCCAGAATAGTGAAACTTACATTATCAAAAGTTAATTTACGAAACTATCATAAAAAAAATAAACTGAAAAATCGTTTATTTATCGCAATATAACTTCCTATATTCTATTCAAGTGATGATTATAATTTTTATATAAAAACTTTTACATTTCTTTTCACAAAAGAAAATATTGTGAAAATGAGTCATTCTTCGAACTTAGATATTCACCTAAAATCTTTTGAATATCTTTATTATCTTACCGAGCTTTTAAAAGTTCGTACTATTATCTCCACCTTAATAAAATTTACATCACCAAGATTAATTTAGAAAAGTATCATAAATAATAATTTAAGAATGTATCGTAAATAATAATTTTAATAGTATACTGTGTTATTTGTCCCACATTAAAAAATAATGTAGGTGTGATGAATATACTACGTATAAATAGAGGAATTATCCCACATCAGAGAAATATCATAAGTTTGGATGATCATGCGATTATAAATAGGAGTCGTCATTTGAACTTAGATTTCAACCCAAAATCGTTTAAGTCTCTCAAATATTGTTTTAGAGAGCTCTAAAATTTTTATATTAATTATGAAAATAATATAATTAGATTGTTATAAGTTAATTGTTATAGGAAAATTATGAAAATGACATTAACGTAAACCCGTGCATCGGACGGGCATGAAATCTAGTAGGTTATGAATCAGAGATGTTTATTTTGATAGTAGGGAAATTTTTTCATTTTGATTTGGTGTGATTCATGTTAACTGAAAACTAAATATTTTATCCAAAAATAAACTAGTATTCTAACTATGGAATCATACGGAATATATTTTTATTACTTGGTACAATATAAGTTGATGGACGCATTTTACTTAATCATGGACACACTTGACTCTTCTCTTTTAACCCTCTCATACTTTCACTCATCCTTTCTTTCCACCCCTCCTCCATCCCTACCAATTCCAATTAAACAGAAAAAAAACTGACAACCCACTTTGGCAACTACTCTGAAGCCGTCGTCGGAGACGCCCCTGACTCAACCACTTTCATAAATCTAGCTGCAAACTCAAATGTTATTCTGGTATAAATTCCCAAAATTTCCCCTTTTTCTTTTCTAACTTTTCAATGCTAGACAAAAAGAGTTTAGAGTATTCAGAACCATAACAACTAAATTAATTTGATTAATTTGTGATACCAGTTTATTAATATCTATACCATTTTCGGCCAGTGAACTTTAATTGCCTTTTTTCAGTGGATAACTTTATTCAAAATATATTATATTCAATGGTCAATTGAGCAATATAATATGAGAGGACGGGTGGCTTCGAGTAGTGAGGGGACGGATGGTAGCGAGGAGCGGTGGCGGGTGACTTTACCGTGGGGACGGGTGGTTAAGAGTAGTGAGGGGTGGTTTCCGATGTAGAACGATTGTTTTCGGCAGATCTGGGTGGGTAGTTGGGTGGGAGGCTGATTGGGGGAGAAGGCACGGTGGTGCGTGGTGGTGGAATTGTATTATGCTGGGAGAGGAGGAGAAAAAAATAAAGGGTATCTTATAGAACTTTTATGAAAAAATGTTCATGATAAAGTAAAATGTGTACTTGCAAGAGTAATACTACCTACCCCAACTGAATTACGTTGTAACATGTACGGAGTACAATCTAATTTTAATCAAAAGACTTAACTTAATAAATATGGAGTAGTAAACAAAACAAAACAAAACAAAATACTCATTCCCTTTGACTTTTATCAATTATATTTGTTTAGTTGTTTTTGTTGTTCATATTTTGACTCTTTCTTCTGGACTTTTGCCTACTCTTAACCTAACTAAAACTATTCATCTAATCTCCTATATACTAAAAGATTAAGTGAATTCACAAAGTTTCCCTCCAAAAAACATCTTTTTAAATAAGAAAACTATTGATAATTTATGTGTATTACCTAAATAGAGAAATTAATATATACTCCGTATAATGTATTTCATTATATCATTATCTTTTCATTAAAATTAATCTTTTTATTAAAATTAATATTTTCATCAAATTATATAATTTTCACAAAACTCTAAACTATAATTTTTTTTATTAAAATATAAATAATATAAATAAAACTATTAAGCTGCTAAATCTTTATTTGATACTATTATTTGAGAATGACTTGACTCATATTACTTATAACCAAAACTAAAAAATTGTTTTTTATTAGTTTCATGACAAAAAAATTCAGAGAATTTATAAAGTGGAATCGTTAGCTTTGTGATATAAAAAATATATTTTAAAAAAAAAATACATTTTCGGCACATACTCAATTCTCTTGGATTAATTTCATCTTAAGTTTTTTGTCAAAATAAAATAAAATAACGATAAAAATGAATGATTAATGATATACCATTATTATTTAAATATCCTATTAAAAATAAAAAATTATATATGCCGTGCATTTATTGCACGGGTTCTAAACTAGTAACAAATAATAAAACAATAGATGCATGGCCATGCACGTAAGTAATGGAAGGTTTAATATGTACGTAATTAGGTATTAGTCCAAGTGTAGGCAAGTTGTTTCAGGAAAACTTACATCCTCGAACAAATGTATGGTCTAATTAACGAGTTAAGTAGGGTAATAAGTTGACTTTAGATTTGGAGGCCTATATATATAATATATATACCCTAATGATGGCCTAATCTCTAACTTAACTTACACTCTTTGGACTACTAATAACAAGGTTGTGCATGAGGTTTGGGAATTATTGCATATTTTTGTGAAACTTGATGTTCTTAGCGTCTTAAAGTAAATCGCAAATGTTCGAAATTCTTTTGAATTTTAGATAAGTTCTTTGAAAGAAAAGACAATCAAGAATCGAACACAAGACCTCTTGTCATCATAGGGTAAGATGCTTAACCACTAGACTACTTTTATGATTCTGTTTATTAAATGTAATAATGTTTATTTAACAGCGCCTTAACCTTGAGTTTCACCTTCAATGGGCCCCTTTCAAACTTGGGCCCTTGTCATCTAATCCACCAAACAAGCCAGGGTTATACACCACAAAAAAATGAGGCCCCAAATATGAATGTACAAGTGTACTATAAGTCAACACTTGTATTGAATTTCATCTATAAAACTTGTAAATTTGGTGGCCAAAATCGAAGGCCCGGTTTCGCCGCCCGTGGTTGCCCAGGGCCTTAGACACCCCTGATAGCTAACAAATGTACAACAATTCCTCGGCATTTTCTCCCTCTAACCTTCTCTGATCTCTTCATCCTTTCATAATCGGTTAAATTAACAAATATTGTGTGGAGTCGGATGGTAGGTGAATGGGGCAAAATATATACTCCCTTCAATCCACACCAAAGGTTACATTGGCTTTTTGATACTATTTATGGTTGTAGATAATCCTCGGTATTACTTGTAATATACTCCGTATAATAGAAAATACCGTCATGTGAGATCTTGTTTGATTAATCTACATAAATGCTATAAGAATTATCAAATTTTTATAAATTTTTAATATTATGTAACTAAAAATATTTACGGTGCAAATGCGCCACGACAAATGTGATATAAGTTAATGTAACCTTTGGTGTGTAATGAAGGGATAATATTTTAAACGATTATGAGTGGAGAAGGTAGAAAAGAGAAAGTAGACAATATTTCTGCAATCCACTTTCTACTAAACGATTAGGAAAGCTCAAAATTTCCGGCCTAAAACCCGTAAGTTGGACTAATTGTAGTCTATTCAAAAAATATATTTGGGATAAAACTAGACTATCTTTTAAACTAGTTTTATACCTGTGTTAAAATGCGCGGATTGCTTTTTAAATTATAATGTTCGAAATATATTAATTAAATAAATATATAATTACTGTCAATTTTTATGTCAATTTTTTGTCAATTTTTTGTTCGATCAACATGCAATTTATTATTGTGTACCCGTGATTTATATAGATGATGTATGTGTTATTTTTTTAATAACCTTAGTCGATTTCAATTTGTTCTAAACATGTACTCGTATAATAGTATACGAAGTATATGAGAATTGTAATAATTTGTATTTTTTGTATATAATTTTTGGAATGTAAATATTTTTTTAATTTTATTTTTGGAATGGTAATTTAAATTTTGTCGATTGTTATATATTTTTTTTCCCGGATTAACATAGTATAAGTCAGGAAATCATATTATATAAGTCATAAGAAGTATTATATGATAGGCGGCCATCATATAATAATCATAATTATATATTCATAATTATATAGTAGAATGTAAATAGTTGGTGTTGGGAGGAGAGAGGGAAATTAAATGTTTATAAAATTGTGTGGAACTTACTTGCAAAAAAATGGGGAAAAAAGTTGAGTTTTTTCCGGCCAATAGAAAGGCTGGGAAAATCTCAGCTTTTATATATAGGAGGATTAAAATATTAATAAAAGTCAAGGTCACAATATGTGGAGATTTCCCGTGCAAAACATTAGCTTTTAGACTTTTTAGGATAAAAAATACATTCACTTTTTATGATAAAAGGGTTGTGGCTAAAATTTTTGCTATTAACTAAAATTATAAAACTATATCAATAGTTTCACGAGAAAAATATATTCATTACACTACTTAATTGTCTTGATTACTTCAATTTTCTTTCTTAAATAAAATTAAAATAGGGGAAACGTGAAAAATAATGCTTTGTCAATTTTAATCTAAATACCGGAAATACTGTGCATACATTGCACGGGATCTCTATTACAGTAGTTCTTAATAAAAATATACAAGGCGCATATGTGAGAACAATTCAAATGAGGAAATTCAAAATATCCATATCACCGAAGGTGTGGTTTATTCTTACACCCTCGACATCATCGCTAATGAGAAAAGGAAACTTAATAAGCGGCATTGGTTAATTGCTTATAGATGTGAGCGTCAATTTCTAATTATAGACTTCCTCCATTCCATTTGATTCTATACATTTGCGTAATGTGTGAAATATATTTTAATCAAATGAGTAGAATCAAATGAATGGAATGAGTACTAGACTACGTCCAACTGGGCAACCAGTGGTTCTAGCACTCTAGTAGGCGCGCTCGTCACCATTGGACAGTGAAAAACTCGAGTTTGATGAACATTTAGTATATTACTAGTTCGTCATTATGAGAATGTTTCCACCCAGATTCTATTACGTCATTGCTCTGAACTAAATCAACTTGACAACAAGCTATGACTCTGGATTATGAATTTATGATACTCCAAAATATACTACTGCGTAACAGTTAATCGCAGTTTATTGACAAACAATGAAGCATCCTCGTGGTCCTATTAGACTGAGATGGCGAACGACCAATTGAACCAAGCTCGTTGTTTAAAACTTGGCAAGTATTGAGTACTCCGTATTGCCCATTGTCGACTCCTCTTCTGCCCGTTTTCTTTCCAATGTCACCACAACCCTCATATTTCCCTAGCTTAATGATAGTCTCGTACAATAACACTTGCTTACACTAAAATTGTTCTTTTAACATAAACATGGCTTAAAAGCAGTTGTACAAATGTCACTCCAAATCAACTGTACGGCCAGGTGAATATCTGGTTCTTAAAAAAATCAGACGATGTAGATGTTATACACACGACTTCCAAATTATCGTGATTTCCCAGATACATATCAAGTGCTTTACAGGAGCTAAGAGGATCTCAACTGCCCAGCAATGCGGCCGGCATCTTCGAAACATAAAGAACACAACCTCTCTCACATGATGGTGCACCGCCCCTTTTCCTCTGTTGGCTGTGCAGTTGACTGCTGGTACCGGCTTTGATCGTTGGGGTTATAAGTGAACTCAGCAGTATCAAGTCCATACTAACAGCATAACAATGTCAAAATCACAGGAAAAAGTGAGCAAGTAAGGCAGAGTAAGCATGCTAAAGTTGCACGTTGAAGCATGTTATTGACAAAGCTAATAAATGGAGGAATTTGGAGGGGCGGGAAGGGAAATGGAGCAAATAATTGTGCTAATTAGGGATTCAATTTCCCTTCTCTCACCTTCACCGGCCCCCTTTTCCCTCCAACTTTGGTATCCACTCCAATCTAATCTCTCCAGTATGGGAAACATTTGAAGGGTCCCTCTCTCCCCTCCACCCCCCTAATTTTCCCTCCAACTTTGGTATCCACTCGAATTTGAATTCGAGTTCGCTTGGAATGGAGGTAATTATTACTAGAGTAATGAAGTCTAAAACAAAAGAAAAAAAAAGGAAATTAGTGGTTAGTGATGGTTTTAGAGGGTAGAAAGAGGAGGTGCGGAAGGAACCATTACCTCCACATGGTGGTATTACGTTACTTTAGGAGGCAGGTGAGGAACTATTACTCCCTTAATGGAGCAACTACTACACTTACCTTCCTCATTTCCATCTTCCACCACCATCACTTTCCTTCATTTTCTAGTTCATTAAGGCTTTTATTAGCCTAGTAACATTTTATCTCCATCCCAAGTAAACCCTTGAGTCTCTCCAAGATGAGAAAGATTGAAGGGAATATTCGACAACATTTCTTCAATACCTCTTTTAGCCGGCTTAAATCTATTCAAAACCACTATGATGGCAGCTAATCATTTCAAGAAGCATATTCAGGGGAAAAAAGATTGATTAGCCATACCTTTTCCCTCATACGTGCACTCCAAGCATCACTCCTAGTGGACCTTTGATCAGACCCAGTAACAGGTACACCTGTTGCAGGGGGTGGTCTGTTGATAAGAGGCTGCTTAGACGATTGCCTTGGGTTAATGAACTCCTCGTCACTGTCATAATCAGCTGGCCTATTCACCGCTCTAACAATGAGTGTTAACAAGAACAACAGTGCCTGCGATCGGATGATACGATTATGTAAGAGATGATAACAATTAGGAAATAGAAAAAGGAGCAGAAGTAATATTTTTTAAGGGGAACAAAAAATGCCAGGCCAATAAAATCGCTGATGACTAATTAAGAGAAACCTGGCACCATTAATTGAAGGGGCGCAAACCTCAAAAACAACAAAACCAAGAAGAAACCATTTCACATGGCCCCAGTGGTCGTCCAGGAAATCAAAAATCTTTTCAAAGTTTCCAGTTTTGTCCTTGGGGATATCCTGGAAAGAGAGTAGACATCTAGATGATGACAATATAAATAATAGCAATGACTACCAAGATATGCTAGAGTTAATAGGACATTACATCTTCCCAGCCTTCACTGAAGTACATGAAGGCAGCACATCCAATCTCCACTAAGATCAACAAGATCATGAATATAGCATACTGATGTTAGTTAAGGAAATTACAGAAGCTGAACACATGAAGATATTCTAACCATCCATCGACCTAGCAAGAGGGATGCTTAGAGTCATCTATTCCGGGCCCCTCCCAAATGAAACTATTTTATAAAAATTAGACTATATGCTTTACATTCTCAAATTTTGCGGTCTAAAGGACATTCAGCATGAATCAGACTAGCAGAGGTTAGCAACAGATTTAATGAGTAACAACAGTGTGCTAAACAATAGAAAATGAATGAAAAGTATGTTTTACAATACGTAAACAACAAAAATATGTTTTACGCAGTACTGCCCATCATCATGTGTTCACCATCTGATGAACCAGTTGACCGATTAGATTTCATAATAGAACTACAAAACACTACAAAAGTACTAATCATATCCATATGCTACATTTGTTTCTAAATTTCTCCCAACAGTCCAATGTAAAGCTGAGAAGTATAAAACCCATTGGCAGTGAGTAAACCTACCAGATAAATTGATTTCAAGGACAAAAACTGAAGCGAAAAAAAAAAAATTGTCCTGACATGGCAGCTGAAAAATGCTAGTGACATAACCAGAGATGCCCAAGCATAAGCATAGCATGATCACCTACAAATACATATATAAGACTAGCTGGAAGGATACAATACAGAGACAGCAACCATTCCTTGTTGAAGCACCAATACAACCACAACACGATATGACAAAGAAAAGAGCGCCAACACCAATAAACAGGTATAAGAACCTGAAATAAACAATAAAAAGATAAGCAACAAACTAGAGATAAGGAGTGTAAGAAATAGACAAACATGACACGAACATAATTATTTAAGATGCTTTTCCCCCTTGAATAATGGTCAAAAATGTAAAAATTGGTAAATGCATATTTCAAAATACCAGGTAGTTCAGTAGGAAATCAACATACTGCAAAGTACAAACAGAGAGATATGCAAAGGCAGCTCACACAAGATATATATAGGCCTTCATTTTCAGCTAACAAATGCGCTTTTGGACTTTTGGTAGCTAGTCATATTCATCTTTTTATACTATCTTTATGTGAATAGAACATTAACCTCAAATTTTTGAATTTTGTCATATAATAATTAGGTGACCAACTTACATAGTGTATATATATTAAGTGAATTACTTTGAAGGGTTGTATAGATGTCTACTGTTGCAACCAAGTGTAACACATTATACAAAGTACTTGCAATGACTTGCACTACTACACACACTACAAACAATCCCGGGTAGATCCATGTTGCTCTTCATACTCTTGACAAAATTAAAATAGGTTGTTCACTACCGTCACAATCTTATCAATTCATTATTCAACAGCCCTTCTAAAAGGTGCATCAGTAATCTTCGTCTCACAAGACCAAACAACCGAAAGTGATAATCCCTCATCTTGTATGCGGTATATGAAACTCCTACTTACTCACAATCAAGGTTTCTTAATTTGATATCAATAGGTCACATCTATATGTTCTTTAAAGTATCAGCATGCATGCGTGTAGATTGTAAACAAAAGCCATGATAGAATATGCACGAACTGATGTGCGATTCGCTAGGGGGCGAGTGAATCCGCTAGCCATCATTCCTTGGTTGATCATTAATTGTGTGAGGTAACTCATTAACCGTAGGACTGTCTCTGAGATTTAAGGGGCCTTGTGCGTCGTTGTAAATGGGTCCTAAATTTATTTGTGCGCTCTCTGTTATATTTTATCAGAAATTAAACAATATTAAGTTATTTCTCACTCGATACAATAACTGTTAGCTACACGATAATGCGAAGTTATCACACATTTGAAGTAGTAGTATTCGCTTTGTTTAATAATTAGACATTAATAATTTGCAAAGTAATTACCCACTGTATCGTTTATAGTGTTTTACTGGTAAAGTATGCAACAATTAACATTAACATTCACTTAGTAATATATCAATAACTCAATAGAGCCTTTAGCTAAAAGGAGGATATGGTAAAAAGCAGAGCATATAAAACATTGGGCCTTTATTTAGGTCTCAGGACTCCCATCCATAGCCAAAGATAAAAACAACTACCTTCTACTTCAGAAAATAAAATAACATAATATTAGTAAAATCCATGAAGCATTCGAAATAGGAAAAAATGTACGAACAATATGAAAACAAAGCAAAAGCAAGGCATTCGAAATAGGAAAAAATGTTAGAACAGTAAGAAAAAATGTCTAACTACCCGTGAAACAATGAAGAAAGAGAAGAAAAAGGAGAAAAAAAAACAAAAACAAGGGCAACTGCATATTCGAACTCGCAAACAACCACTATCGACCTTGCTGTGCGGACAATCTACCGCTGGGCTTAATCACACAGCAGCATTTAACTTACATGTAAAATCTAATATATCAATTATCGACTTGGACTCTATTGGGTGCCTCGAAAACGGGGGCCTTGTGCGGCCGCACGGCCTGCACGTGCTAAAGGGCTGCTCAAAGTAGGGGTGTTCACCGGTCCAAAACCGGACCGGACCGGTTGAACCCGCGGACCGGATACCCACTTTTTCCAAGACCGGAGACCGGACCGGCTAAGAGGAGACCCGGATCGGACCGGAACCCTTAAGGTCCGGTTTTTTCCGGGTTTGGACCGGACCGGTTATACGTTAAAAGGGAATTTTTTTTTAAGTGTGGACCGGACCGGAGACCGGTCACCATATTTTTTGGGACCCGAAGAACGTACCAGTATGTATATGTATCTGGTCTAGACCGGACCGGACCGACCGGTCGGGACCACTTTTTGAACACCCCTAGCTCAGAGCGTAGAGTATGAAAAATAACAAAATATTTGTGTAAAAAAAAGAACATTGCAGCTAATTAGCTAAAAGCACATTTGGAGAAAATAGAATTGAACAGGCACGAGGAAATGGAGCAACATTATGAGGGGTTAAAATAAAAGATTACTTAAACCAAACACTTACCTTAATGCACTTCTATATAATAAGACATATGTACCCACTATGCACTCCCCAAAGACTAACGCAGCTCTTTAGTATATAGTCTACCAGTCTAGAGGCAGCTCAGTCCTCAGCCAAGAATAAAGTACTTCTTTAACATGTAGTCTAAGGCAGTTCAGTCCTTAACCAAGAGTAACACTTCCCTCTGACCATTCATCACACTATGTTACTTCAACACTTCAGTTCTAGGGTTGTGCACTTGTGCATGTGCCGAAAACGACACCCACGGACATGGATAGTGTCACTAGGACACATAAACCAGGCCCAACGCTTATCAACCTGACACATTTCAGTAGAAGAGCCAAAAACGGAAGGCCACATGCCGGAAGTAGAGGAAGAGAGTGTATTACATATTTAGTATGATATTTACTGATTTTAAGCCTTCTTTACAAACACATCCTAATTCCATCCAAACTATGATTACTACATATTTCAAATATATAAATTTTTAGAGGACGATTCTCATGTCCAAAAAAATGAGTTATGCCAAATGTGACACTTGGATATGTACCAAGTTCAACACCCGTATTCGAGTTTGAGAAACATAAATCACACAATGACAACATACAAAATGGTATAGCACTTAGAGACACCCCCAATAATAAGAAAGGATATCAGGAGTTTCCTGGCTTATCTAAAAAACATTGCTCTTGACAGAGAAATTATAACAGTCATATCATCGACCATACATGCCTACAAGGCTCTTCACTATATTTAGGCATTACCTGAAATGGGAGTAGTAACATGCTCTTCTAAACATCAAAAAGTGTAACCTCACATCTATATTGTTAATACAAGCTATTTGCTTCACAACCACAATTATATAGCCACAACTCTCCCGGCTCTAAACACCGTCAAAAAATTATCTCCAGCTCAAGTCACGAGACTGCCTTATTAGGTTAACACGAATGCCTCTAAGTTCACCTTCACGTCAACAAAAGATTAGTAACATTATATTTTAACAGAAATATCACTAAGCTTACCATCTACATCAAGAAAATATTAATAACACAACCATGCCATAATCTAAACAATTTAGAGTCACACAAACAATGTAGAAAAGTTCAGCATACCAAGCTTTAGGAAGATTATCCAAAATGTTGTTCGACAGCGAAAAGGACATGAGCAAGGGACGGCCAAGCTGGATCAAAGGTTCATCACCACTCACAGGGGCAATGCTTGGATCTACATTAGCTTGCTCATACATCACAAACAAGTAAATACCGTACCCCACCATTGCTAACCCAGCTAAGGTCATCAGAAAATTCAGTAGCTTTAGTAAACACTCCCAAAATCCCCGACACGCCATCCCAAATTTCTTCCCTCAATATATACAAACCGTAATTTCGCCACAAAATCCAGCCAAGCTATCTTATTTTGAAAAATCACCTGTAATTTCAACCAATACATACAGCAATTCGTTCAATTAAAATCAATTATTATATAGCAGTTAAGTAAATCTAACAGCAATTAGAGCTATAACATCACTAAATCAAATCAAAATTCTAGAATTCAAGGATATTATAAATAAGGACATGAAGTCATCAAATTAGCATTGTAAATTGTAATTACTGATTAGATGGAAAACAGTTAGATTTAAGCTAATTTATTTCTGATAAATCATAACTAGACAAGAGTATGATCGATTAGGTCTTAGTTAAGTAACTCTAACGATAATTAAAGCTATAACATCCCTAATTCAATTCAAAATCCTAGAATTCGAAGATATGATAGACAACGACATGAAGCAATCGGATTAAACCTCGTAATAAGTGATTTGACTTAAAAATGAAAGAATTAAAGTAATTAATTACTGATAAATCAGACGGAGTAACTAGATAAGAATATAATCGATTAGGTAGCAGTTAAGGGAGTCTAGCAATAATCAGAGCTACAACGTCATGAATTCAGATAAAAATCGTAGGTTTCGACGATGTTATAGACACTGACACACAGTACTCAGATTTCAGTGACTTATTTAGAAAAATAGGATAAAATTGAGCTAATTAATTACTGATAAATCATAGATAAGTTTATGATCGATTACGTAGCACTTAAATTGAACAATAATCAATGATTCAATGCTATAACATCACTAATTCAAGTCAAACACACGAAGTAATCAGATTAGATAATGTAATTACTGACTGGATAAGAAAATGATTGAATTCAGCTAATTAATTTCTGATAAATTATAATTAGAAATGATTATGATCAATTAGGTAGGACTTCAGTAAGTCTAACAATAATCAAGCTATAAAACACTAATTCAAATCAAAATCAAAGAATTAGCTAATATTATAAACAATAAAATGAAGTCATCAAATTAAACAATGTAATTAGTGAGTTGATCGGAAAAAAACGATAGAATTAAGCTAATTAATTACTGATAAATCATAATTAGGTAAGTCTAACAATAATCAACATCACTAATTCAAACAATAATCATATGATTCGACGATACGATAAAACAATTATACGAAGTAATCAGATTAAACATAATTAGATGAGATTAAAGGATGAATCGGAAGTCTTACTTGAATAAATTAGGCGATGGTGTTAGAAATTCAGAGGAGAGAGAAAGTGTTAAAGATATTTCTTAATATCTTGTTTATATCTTCTACTCCCTCTATCTCACTGATTTGTTTACCTTTCATTTTGGCACAAATACCAAGAAAATGAATGAAAAGTCTAATATACCCCTAACTAATTCAAGTGGTATATGGAATTGGAATGGGAATTGGGGACCATTTGCTCTCTTGCTTTTTAGTCTGATTTTCATTCAAGGGGGACCACCTGATTATTTCACTTGATTATTGATTTTTAATCTGATTTTGATCGGCTAATTAAGGTAGTGAATGTATATGGGCTGCTTGGTCCATTTTGTTCCAACTTTTCTCCAGGGGCAATTTGGTAAAGTTGTACTTAAAAAGCTACTTATAATAGAAAGGTAAACAACTCACTGAGACACCCATAAATGGAAATGATAAACAAATGACCGGGACGGAGGGAGTATTAGTTTATGTTAATATTTAGTTTTCCATATATTGTTTATAGTATATTTCCTAGATTGTATTCTTGTATAGCAAGGCAATATATCTTGTATAAATACCACCTCTTTGTATCATATTATTCATCAATGCAATATCCAATTACATCCAATTGTTTACATGGTATCAGAATACTAACGATCCTCAAACCCTAAACCTAAATCGACTTTTGTCTTCCTCCCATGGCCACCTCGGCTGCCACCCTACCCAACTCCCATGAACCACTCGTTCCTCTCCTCCTTGTCAACCTATCTATGGTTGCTAAACTCACCCCTCTTACATATATGTCATGGCAAGATCAAATCGAGTCCATCTTATTTGGTTACGATCTCATCAAATTCATTGATGGAACCCACCCATGCCCTTCGGCTACCCTACCCGATCCAACCGATGCCACCAAAGCAAACACCATTCCAAATCCCGCTCACAAAACTTGGAAACGCCAAGATCATCTTCTTAAAGGTGTTCTCCTTGGTACCCTTGACCCTACCATCCACTCCCTCGTCATGCGTGCCCCTACCACACGTGATGTTTGGGCTACTCTTGCCTCAACCTACGTCAATCCGTCACGTGCCCACATCCTTCAAATTAAAGACCGTCTCAACTCCATTCGCAAAACTAATCAAAGCATTACCGAGTATATGCAAACCATTAAAGTATGTGCTGACAAATTAGCCGTCCTTGGGAAACCAATGGACCATGAAGACTTGATAACCAAAATCATTCGAGGTCTTGAATACAATACCTATCGATCCGTCATCGATGCAGTTCAAGCTCGTGATGAACCCATCTCTTTTGAATCACTCCATGAAAAACTACTCAACTTCGAGCTAATAAACAACCACTCCACATCCCCTGCTCCGTTCCCTGCCACGGTGCATGTCGCCTCCTACAACCCTCGCTCTGCCTCCACCTACACCCGGTCCCCCACCGTCCCTGGTCACGCCACGGTTGATGCCAACCAGCCTAAACAGGACCCCCCATTCAAAGGCTCTTGCCAATATTGTGGTGCTAAAGGTCACGTTCTATTCTTTTGCTATAAATTTAAACGTGATTATCCCACTGTTACCTTACCTTCTCGTACTCTAAACCGACAAACACCACGTCCCTTCCCTCAAGCTCATACTACCACCACCGACCCTATGTCAACCCAGCCCCACACCGACTCCAACTATCTTCTTGATAGTGGGGCATCTCATCACATCACTAGGGATCTTGACACCTTGGCCCTTCACTCTCCATATGACGGTAGTGACGAAGTTCTCATTGGTGATGGCTCATCGCTACCAATTACTCACCTAGGTTCGTTTACCGTTCCTATTTCTCATTCCTCGTCTTTAAAATTCACTAACGTTTTTTGTGTACCTCGCATCTCTCGTAATATAATTTCAATTTCCAATCTTTGTCACGATAATAACACCATTTGTGAATTTTCCTCTTCTCTTTGTTTTATAAAGGACAAAATTTCGGGTCGCATTCTCCTTCAAGGTCAACTTAAAGACGGTGTCTATGAATGTCGTATCTCGGCTCCTCGTGTCCATGCTTGTCAAGTCTCTCCTTCAACCGAGTGGCATCACAAGCTTGGTCATCCCGCCATTCCTATTTTAAAGTTTCTTCGTAGTCATTTTAATTTAAACATTATGTCATCGTCTTTTACTTCATGTAATTCTTGTGACATTCACAAGAGCCACAAACTTGTTTTTTATCAAAATACAATTCGCTCTAATGCTCCACTTGATTTGATCTTTTTCGATGTTTGGTCTTCTCCTATCATGTCTTATGACGGATTTAAATACTACATTATCTGTGTTGATCACTTCACTAAGTTTATTTGGTTTTATCCGATGAAATTAAAATCCAATGCTACGCAAATGTTTATTCGCTTCCGCACATTAGTTGAAAAATATTTTAATCGACCCATATTACAAGTATACTCTGACAATGGTGGTGAATATATTAAACTCGCTCACACACTTGTAGCCAACAGAATTAGTCACCTTACTACTCCTCCTCACACGCCTGAACTCAATGGGTACTCCGAACGCCGTCACCGTCATATTGTTAAAACTGGTCTCTCCTTACTCACACATGCTTCCATGCCCACAACTCACTGGCCTCACGCCTTTGCCACAGCCACATATTTAATAAATCGCTTACCAACACCCACATTACAACACTCCTCACCGTTTTCTCGGCTCTTTGGGTTCAATCCCAACTACTCCAAACTCCGATGTTTCGGTTGTCTATGCTACCCTTGGCTTCGTCCCTACACTCACCACAAATTGGAACCGCGTTCCACCCCGTGCATCTTCGTAGGATATTCTCCAACGCAAAGTGCTTACTATTGCCTTAACCCCATTACCTCTAAAATCTACGTTTCCCGACATGTCAAATTCATTGAGTCTACCTTTCCCTACCCACGACTCACAACCACCTCCAATTCACCAGACCCCCCTCTCCGCCCGTGACTGGTCGTCCACCCACGTCTCACCCTCCTCACCTCCTCTGCCACCTCCCCTTGCCCCTGCTCCTCCTGCACCCTCACCCCCTACCACACCCCGTAACCTGTCCCCCCCCCTTCCCCAGCTCATTCCCTTTCCACTTCCCCTGCCGTATCCCCTGCCACCTCCCCTGCCGTATCCCCTGCACAGTCCCCTGTTGCATCTCCCCCACCTCCCCCTCCTCTTCCTCCTCCTCCCCCACCACCCACTCATCCCCATGGAACCCGTCTTTTCCACAACATTCGTGTCCCCAACCCCAAATATGCCAACTTGGCCACTGTCACTTCCCCTTCTCGCCTACCCAAAACTGTCAAACAAGCCTTGATTGACCCCATATGGCGGGATGCTATGCAAGTTGAGTTCGATGCTCTCCAACACAATGCCACCTGGATACTTGTCCCTCCCCAACCCACCATGAATATAATTGGATGTAAACGGATATTTCGCATTAAATACAAACCCGACAACACAATTGAAAAATACAAATCTCGTCTCGTCGCCAAACGATTTCTTCAACAACCTGGTATTGACTACTCAGACTCATTCAGTCCGGTCGTCAAACCAGCCACGGTATGTACCATTCTATCTCTTGCTCTTGCACATGGGTGGCGCCTACGCCAATTGGACGTCAATAATACCTTCCTTCAAGGCACCTTAACCGACGATGTTTATATGTCACAAGCACCGGGGTTTATTCATCCCGACAAACCCACTTATGTCTGCAAACTCACCAAAGCCATTTACGGTCTCAAACAGGCTCCTAGAGCTTGGTACACTACACTCAAAAATTTTCTCCTTGCCTCGGGATTTACTAGCTCCTTGGCCGACCCATCACTATTTTACCTACACTCCAAACATTGCACCCTATATCTTCTCGTTTATGTGGATGATTTTATTATCACTGGCCCCGACATCACTCATGTTAACTCGTTTATTACATCACTTTCCTCAAAGATCTCGGCAACCTTTCCTACTTTTTAGGAGTCGAAGTTACACCCAACCCCCATGGTTTACTACTTACCCAATCAAAATATATCTATGATATACTAGAAAAATTTCATATGCTTGATGCTAAACCATTTCCCACACCTATGGCACCATCTCCACCACTAACCCGTGATGGTGGCTCACTGACGCGGGGTTAGTCGCCCTCCCTCGGTTCAAACACATACTTGTAATACTCAATACCAAACTAATTAATGTAGTAGGGTAAGGAGGTCGATCCCAAGAGACGGTGATTATGATTCTAAGGCGGTTTAATCAAATTCTAGTTTAGTTCTAGCAATTAGCAAGTTCAAGCTCTCACTCAAACATCCAACACACACACAACAACAATACAAGTTCAAGCTCTCACTCAAACTAGCAATAAAACATGAGAAAGACTCAAATTACTCATTCAAGCATTTCAACAAACACCTTGTGTGCACAAAACAAGTAGACTACCAAAAGACTTAATCTTTATGCCCAATTACCATAATCGACCCATAAACTCACATTAAATCCCCCATCTAGCCCTAATCTAACACTACTCACTCATACTAATGAAGGAAGGCATTAAAGATGGATACTTTGATATGAAACAAGCAAGAGAAGACATATTCAACATGAAAACTAAGTAAATAAACAAGAACAAGTAATTAGAATACAATTAATGAAATAAAGATGAGAAATTGTACCAAACTTGTAAGAAAGATTGAAACTTGGATTAATAATCAAATAAGAGTCTCCTCTTGTCTTCAAATTACAACCCAAATCTTCACTAGTAACTAGGAGAAAGACTAAATCTAACAATAACTAACTAGGAAATTGAGTAATTATCACTAATTAAGAGAGATTAAAGTACTAATTAGAGAGGTATTTCTTATTAATTACTAGGGTTCTTGTGTCTAGGGTTGTGTGTCTAGGTTGAATTAGGAGGGGGGGTATTTATAGGTTGGTAGGATTAGGGGGGTCAAAAGAAAAAAAGAAAGAGAAAAATCAAATTGCGGGCAAGGGGAGGCTCAACCGGCCGGCCGGCCGCCGGTGGCCTGGACCGGCTGAGCACCTCTGACTCTTCTCCGTCTTTCTTTTCTCTTCCTCTCATTAGGCGACGCCTCAGCCGGTCGGACCGGCTGCCGGTGGTCCTGACCGGCTGGAGGCCACTGCTTCTTTTGCTCCGTCTTCTTCCCATGTGCGTGACCCAGCCGGTCCGGCCGGCTGCCAGTTGGTCCGACCGGCTGGAGTCCTCTTCCTCGGCTCTTTCTTGGAGGTGGGTGGCCAGGCTGGTGGGCCGGCTGCCGGTGGCACCACCGGCTGACACTCCACTTCCGACCTTCCTCTTTCTTCTTTTCTTATTTTCTTCTTTGTGTTTAGTCTTGTAATGGTTTCTCGGTTCTCATCCCGTCTCGTCTTTGTCTTAACATATTTCCTATAAAATGAGACGGAATTAAATGATATGGGAGTACACGGAATGTGGGCCAAAATACGATAAAACCGACGCTAAATTAAACTAAATGCAATGAAACATAAGAAAATAAAGAGGGGAAACGGTCTAAAATAATAGTATATCACTCACCCATTTCTAACCCAACCGACTATCGAGCCATCCTTGGCTCCCTTCAATACTTGTCTTTTACTCGTCCCGATATTGCCTTTAGTGTCAACAAATTGTCTCAATATTAGGGCTGAGCAAAAAATCCGATTATCCGAACCGATCCGATATCTGATTCGAATCCGATCCGAAAATTTGGATATCCGATCCGAAAATAGGTTTCGGATCGGGTATCCGATCCGAAAAATTCGGATATCGGATCGGATACGGATATCTGTTGTCAAAATTTCGGATATCCGTATCCGATCCGAAAATCAAAAAGTTATTTTTCATTTGCTAAAATATATGGGTCTGGACTTTGAGATAGACTATTTAATGAAAGAAGGCCCAATTATTAAAACCCTAAAAGATGAAAGAGAGCCGTCTTATATATACTTCAATCCAACACAATTTGTCATTTCATTTACTTCACTTCTTCATTCCCTTTCAGTCTTTCACCACTAATTGCTCCATCTTCCACTTAAACACCATCACTGGAATGCTCAACTGCTTGAACGTCATACTCGACGACGCTTCGCTACACTCGACCACCACCGCTACACACCCTACGGCTTCACAAGAAACCCCACAAAACTACTCCGGCACTCGAATCGCCACAAACACTACGCCACAAACACTGCGCCACAAACAATAGATCTGAAATTGTTCGAACATTGTTCCCTTTTCTAATTTCTGATTGTTCCTATTTTAATTATTCACCATATTAAAAGATTACGAATATCTACTTTTCAGATCTGAAGGTGTGAACAACCGAGCTTGTACTGTTGTTTCTATTGAACATACTTACTCATAATTGAGAAAAGTATGAATAAGATGCTTTTGTCGTTGTCATTTTATGGCTTTAGGAAAGGACATTCCTTCTATGACGATAAATCTATCATTTGTTTTGGTATAAAAACTATAAATTTGGACAATAATAGCGTAAATGTTAGAAAAAATGTCGTTTTGAACCTGAAAACATTTCTTCGGATAGGTAACGGATAATCGGATATCCGATCCGATATTTCCGGATATCAAATTCGGATATCCGAAGTAGTTCGGATCGGATATCGGATATCAAAATTTTGAAAATTCGGATCGGATATCCGATCCGAAAATTGGGTTCGGATCGGATATCCGATCCATGCTCTGCCCTACTCAATATATGACAAATCCCACGGACCTTCATTGGGCTGCCCTCAAACGTGTGCTACGGTACCTTAATGGTACGTGTAATGTTGGCCTTCAACTGTTTCGTTCCTCGCCTCATCGTCTTCATGCCTTTTGTGATGCTGATTGGGCGGGTGACAAGGATTCTTTTGTCTCCACTTCCGGTTATATAACCTATCTCGGTCGTAATCCGTTGTCTTGGGCGTCCAAGAAACAACGAGCTCTTGCTCGTTCCTCCACTGAAGCTGAATTTCGTGCTATTGCCGATTTGCCGACACTACCTCTGAGCTCACTTGGTTACAATCTCTCCTTACTGAGCTTTGGGTTCTTCCCTCTGGTTCTCCAGTTATTTATTGCGATAATTTAAGTGCTACTCACTATTCTGCAAATCCCGTCTTTCATTCCCGTATGAAACACTTGGCTCTTGCCTTCCATTTTGTTCGTGAGCGGGTTCAACAAGGTTCGCTTCGCGTCTAACACATCTCCGGTGATGATCAACTTGCTGATGTTCTAACCAAACCATTGCTACGGTCCCGTCATCGTTTTATGCTCTCCAAGATTAGTCTTGCTTTCAACTCGTCCATCTTGTGGGAGCGTGTTAAAGATATTTCTTAATATCTTGTTTATATCTTCTATTAGTTTATGTTAATATTTAGTTTTCCATATATTGTTTATAGTATATTTCCTAGATTATATTCTTGTATAGCAAGGCAATATATCTTGTATAAATACCACCTCTTTGTATCATATTATTCATCAATGCAATATACAATTACATCCATTTTTTTACAGAAAGATGGGAGAAATTTGGGGGGAGAGAGAAAGGTGTTTAAGATTTAATGCTGACATAGTTCATAGTTGGGGATAGGAAATTGAGAAGGACTTGAAATAACGGTTTAGGGCGATTCGTAAGGGGATTGCAATGATAGGGAAGGGTATTTTGGGGAATTGCTCTCAAATCGCAATGTTGAATTTAGAGTTGGCAACTGGCAAGTCGAGAGTAAATCCGTGCCGATAGAATCCGAGAGTTTTGCTAACCAAAATCGACCTGTCTGACCCGATGGCGACCCGTAACCCTACACGACGCGATAATCGGTGACTCGAACTCGAATCAGGCCGACCGATATTGAGCTGATTTAATTGATGACCAGACAATTATTAAGCTTAATATTGATTAAAATGAAAGTGATTTAGTGCTTATATTTGATACATTTGACTTAATAATAAAGTAATTAAAATAAATAATGGTTAAAACTAAATTTAATGGTCAAAACTTGAATCAATGCGATAAAATAATCGGGCCCGATAATGACCCGACCCGATATATCATTTGACCCGAAACGAACCGGCCTGATAAAGACCCAAACCCAACCCGACTCGATCTAAAAGGGTAGGCCGACCAGATGAGACCCGACCTGACTTGACCCGACCCAACTAGCCTAATTGCCACTTCTAAATTGTTGATAGTCTTTCGTAGTGTTTTCATAAGTAGTAAAATCATAGTCTTTTTTATTTAGCGAAAATGGACAGAAGAATTACATTGCGCATATGAGGCTTTTAAAAACTATATCTACACTAGGGCTGAGCAAAACCGAGTACGGTTTTAAAAACCGTATCGTATATACGGTTTTTAAAATCACAATTTTGTCGATACCTGAAGCGACCTGGTTTAACCATATATCCGGTTTTCGTATACCCGGTTTTTTCCCGTATATCCGATTTTTCGTATACCCGAATACGGATTTAGGTTGTTCGCCGCTCCATTTTTTGCATTCGCGATAAAGAACGGTGCATTATAAACTTAAATTTGATAATAGGTTAAATGTTCAAATAATCAAAATTGTCAATATTCATTACACAAATGAGTCAGGAAAATAAAGCTGACTAATTTACGTGATTATACTCCTTAAATTGTTTAGTTTATATGAGATCTTTTTTGTTTTTTTACTTATTTTCAATAACCGTATCAGAAACTGTATACTCGATTTTGTTTTTGCCCCACCCGGATACGGTACGGTTTTCTTAAAACCGTATCGTGTATACGGAAATTCGTATTATTACAACCGTTTACCGTATACTGTTTGTATATTAAAACTGTATCCTCTATTTTTGTGAAGCCCTAATCTACAAACACACCTTACTTACAAAAAAGTGAGTAAGGAAAGTTACTATACATAATGAGAAAACATTTAAAAAAATAAAAATAAGTATTTGTCGTTTTGGGCCAGGTTTAAAACTATTTATCAAAATGTTGTCCACGTAGGATCGGATTTCGCGAACCAAAAACACGAAGGAAACACGCCATTGGCAATGACGTGTTCTAGTGAGTAGGAAAATGTAAACTTACAAAAATGGACTAAAAGTAAACACGTCATTGGGAATGGCGGGTTTTCTTACAGAGACATGTCATTCTCATTGGCGTGTCTGTGAACAGTACAAATTTTTTTTTAATTTTTTTTTTGGAAAAAAAATAAAATTTTAAAGACACGCCATTCCCAATGGCATGTCTGTTCCGTATTTCAGGTTTTGAAAATCCGAGCCTACGTGGACACCCTTTTGATAAATAGTTTTAAACCCGACCCAAAACGACAAATACTTATTTTTTCAGCATTATTTTAAAAATGCTTTCACATAATGAACAGTCAAGCAATTTTAACTAACATACGATACGAATTAAAAGAAAATACACACAAGAAAAAAAAAATTAGTTTTACATTTTAATTTTTTAGTTGTCGAAATTAAAATTTAATTGAGCTTATATGTATTATTTTTGAGTTTCATTATAATATTTCGAGTTTAAAATTTATATAACGGCACTCAGATTCTTTTCAATAAAGCTCGTAAAATGTATATATAAGCACAACTTATTTATTATAAAACTCTAAATGTATATTACCAGTTGTATACTACTGATTGTATGGTCTACTAATTGATCGTTAATTAAGAACATGAATATTGCTTTCCTTTTTTTTTAGAATGTGAATATTGCTTTCCTAAACCTTTGTCTTTTACTATTCCTCACTTGAAAGATGAGGTTGAGTTCCACTCATATGTTTTGTCGTTAATTTCTTTTCGTCCAAAATGCAACAGCTATGCCCTTTTTGGATCCATTAGACAGAAGGCTTCATACGTTTTCCTTGGCTAACATAAATCTTGTTATTATTGGGCTTGGCCCATATTGAATACTATCCAACTCTACACACCACATGTGTAGGCCTCAAACGAGTTTCCCTCAATAATTTGATCCAACTAATTTCACCTTTGGATGGCCCAAATACAAAGGGTTTGTATAGCGAGATTATAAGTTATAAACTTATAACCCTTGTGTTCCCCAACTCAAATCAAATGGACAATCATCGAAAATTAAAATAGATACTCCGTATAAGTTAATATATTTAGCACAAAATAATATTCAAGTGACTAATAAGTAATACCCAATTGTAGGGGTGACAATCGGATCAGTCGGGTCGGGTTTGGGTCGGGTCAAGTCGGGTCGGGTCATATCGGGTTCGGGTCGTATCGGGTCAAACTGCCCTTTCGGGTTGGGTCAGGTTCGGGTCGGGTCATTTTCGGGTCAAAAGATACATCGGGTCGGGCCAGGTTTGGGTCGGGTCGTAATCGGGTCCGATTATTTTATCACAATACTTCAATATTTTTCCATTAAATCTAGTTTTAAATTATTATTTTGTTTAATTAATTCATTATTAAGTCAAACATATCAATTTAAACAATTAATCACTTTCATTTTGATCATTATTAAGGTTAATAATTATCAGGGCGTCAATTTAATCGGATCAATATCGGGTCGGGTCAATGTCGGGTCGGGTTCAGGTCACTGATCTTCGGGTCATCAACGGGTGACGGGTCGTCATCGGGTCGGGTCGGTTTCGGGTTGCAGTATTCTCGGGTCGGGTCGGGTCGGTTTTGCTCGGGTTTCGGGTCGAGTCAGACTTGCCAGCTCTACCCAATTGTACTAAAAATATGTAATATTGCTCAAATAACGAAAGACGACTGCAATTGTATAAAAATAAGTGGATTTTTTTTGTCAAAAACTAACTTTTATTTAGTGTCATTTGTGAATAACAACCTTTTTATTATTTTATTTTTGGCTTTCAACTATCTTTCATTTCCTTTTTTTTTGCAAAAAAAAAAAAACTACCAAAAATCCACCTCCGGCGAAAAAAAGCTAGCTTTCCAACGTTGACTTGCTATTTTCTCCATTTTTCACACATATAATCCATATTTCTCCTTTATTGACTCAACAAAGACTGAAAAAGCTAATCTCAATTAGCAAGTCTCTTCTAAGCAATACCAGCACATCAACCATCTTAATCTCCGACTCCATTTTCGTCGATACCGTTACTGCCACCTTCACCTCCGCCCTTACATTCCGACAACCTTGATTCATCAACTTAATGTTTATCTCAGTCATATTAAAATCTATCTTTCTCTATTCATGATGAAGATGGTGGGTATAAGAAAAGTAATGAGATCATTGACAAGTGATCCTATGTGTGAATCCTTGATTATTTTCAAATAGATAAAACTAGAAGTTTATTTTGTCCATAATAGATTAATAGATGATTGTTGATGAAAAAGAATTTACCATGTTCAGCTAAATGTCGATGGTGATTTTCTTTTCGTGAATTAGAGCTTTGATTCGGCTAAGAGATAGACAAAATAAGGTGATTAATGTTGGTTCAATCAATCTTTTCCGTCTATTATTAGGATTATGAAGTAAAGAGTTGGATTCAATATGAAAATGGTAAGTCAACGCCGGAAAGTTGACTTTTATTCACCGGATGTGCATTTTTGACAGTTTCCTGCAAAAAAGAAGAAATGAAAGGTAGTTAAAAGTCAAAAAGAAAAAAAGATAGTTGCTCACAAATGACCCTAAATAAAAGGTAATTTTTGACCAAAAAAACCCAAAATAAGTGGTAAGAATATGAATAATTATGCGCTCATCAAGTATTTATGAGTATGAGATACATAGTATTTTTTATTTTACACTAACAACAAGTACTTTGGTGAGCATTGATTTAGAGAAGGTGTGTGATAAAGTATCGAGACAAGTATTGTGGTGGCCATTAATAAAGAAAGGGGTATAGCAAAAATATATTGATATTATAAAGCACATGTATGAGGGAGCCAATACGAGTATAAGAACTAATGTGAGGAAGACAGAAAAGTGCCCTTATTACGATTGGAGTGTATATCAAGGTTCTGCACTTAGTCCTTTGTTATAGTATTTGTTATTGTTATGGGTTTTGCACTTGGTCCTTTGTTGTTTATTATTGCGACGAACTGACAGGATCAATTCAAGACAAGATTCCATGGTGAATGATGATTGCAAACGATATTGTGTTGATTGATGAAGGCGGCTGGTTAACATCGACGACGTTTTAGGAAACATCGACGACGTTTTCATTAAGAAAGACGAAATTGCCCTTATTCACTTATACTCTTTATCTCTCTTCTCTCTCTGTTTTCTAATTCTTCTTTAATAAAAAACAATTAAATTGAACTAAAAAAATTAAAATCTTACAACAACAACAATTTTATTAAATCCAACAACAACAATTTCCCTAAATCGATTATCATGGCGGACGAACACTTTTCGTTATGTTTACATATTAATCAAATTTTAAGTTTGTCAAAAAAAATTTCCCGGAATCCGTTAATTGTTTGTTTATACTTATTTAAGTTAATTGATTTACGTAACGTTTTAGTTAGTTAAAATTCAATTGCGATTTTTTTAAAAATAATTAGGAAAAAATACCATGGTCAGACAAACAACTGGATGTCATGGACCATGGCCAGACATCCATTTCACTTGTCTGACCATGGACAGAAAATGGAAATGGAAGTCCAGCCATGGCCAGACATCCATTTCACACGTCTGACCATGGTGGGACGTGTGAAATGGACGTCCAGCAATGGCCAGACCTCCATTTCACACGTCCCACCATGGTCAGACGTGTGAAATGGATGTCTGGCCATGGTCCATGACATCTCTTTCTTTGTCTGACCATGGTTACAAAACTCAGTTTTTTTGTCTGACCATGGTGAGATGATATCGATTTTTTATAACCCCGATTAATAACATTTTAGCTATTATCATCGAACAAATTAATTTAATCAACTTAATTGACCAATTATAAAAATATTTCAAGGAAACCATGGACGGACTTTTAATCAAAAAATTCAAACCATGGGCGAGTTTTTTCTGTGAAAATCCAACCATGGTGGGATGAAAAATCTGGAAATCCACCATGGTTGGACGTGTGAAATGGTTGTCCAACCATGGTGGATTTCCAGATTTTTTCATCCCACCATGGTTGTGGTTGGACGTGTGAAATGGTTGTCCAACCATGGTGGATTTCCAGTTTTTTTCATCCCACCATGGTTGGACAACCATTTCACTTGTCCCACCATGGTGGGATTTGGGGAAAAAAAAATCCCCCATGGTTGGACGTGTGAAATGGTTGTCCAACCATGGGGGAAATTTTTTTTCCACCAAATCCCACCATGGTGGGATGAAGAACTCGGAAAAAAAAATCGATTCTTTGTTTCATTATACAAATTATTAACACAAATCTAAAAACAAACAACAACATCACATAACTATAAGATTTTACAACAAATCTAACAAGGAAACAAACAAAAAACTTTGGGAGAATTAAAAACTAAGAACAAACTAATTAAAAGTTTACAAATTAAACAAAGAACAATCTAATAACTAAAAGTTTACAAATTAAACCAAAAACTAACAACAAATTAAAACAAAAACTAAAGGTTTACAAATTAAACCAAATTAAAACAAAAAACTAACAAAAAATGAAACTAGATCTAAGTAAGGCTGGATGGCGGGTGCAGGCGGCAAGGCTGGATGGCGGGTGCAGGCGGCAAGGCTGGATGGCGGCACGGCTGCACGGCGGGTGCGGGGGCAGGGGTAGGTCCGGTGGTGGCGGTGGGGGTGAGGGGGTTAGTGTTTTAGTGGATTTTGAATTTAGTAAACTTTGGGAGAAAAAAAGTTTAGAGAGAGAAATGCTAAGGGCATGAGACGTCTTTTTTATGAAAAACGTCGTCGATGTTTTACAATCCGGTTGATGAAACATAGGATGGACGTGAAAGAAAGAAAATTGGAACTTTGGAGACATACGTTAGAATTTCGAGACTTTACACTGAGCAGAAAAAAGAGGGAATATTTGTTATTGTTATTGTTCCGACATTTTTAGCTATTTAGGATCTATTGTGCAGAGTGATGGAGAGTAGCACACAAAATCAAAACAAGATGGGTGAAGTAGAAAAGTGCCACACTGTTTTTATGTGATTCAGGTGTGCCTTATAAATTAAATGATAAATTTCATCTCATGGTTATTAGGCGTGCAATCTTATATAGTAGTGAGTGTTGGCAGTAAAGCATGGGCATGTGCAAAAGATGAAGGTCACTGATATGTGTATATATGCTTCGTTGAATGTGTGACCATACAAAAGTGGAAAGGTTGCGAGATGAGATAATCTGGGAGAAAGTAGATGTTACGTCGATTGAAAATAAGAGAACGGAAAATCGTTTAAGGTGGTTTGGTCATATGTGAGGGAGAACAGCAGAGGCATCAGTGAGGAGAATTGAGAGTTGGGGATCAGATAATATTGTTAGAGGAAGGGGAGGACCAAAACAAACATGAATAACAATAATTGAAAGCGATATATGGGTGTTTTGCGAATTAGTGAGAACATGGCGGAGAAGAGGTTAGTGTGGAGAGAAAAAAAACTCGCGTAAAATTTTAGTTTGAGTTTTAAGAATTTTACTTATCCTTAATCATTTATTACTTAAAGATTTATATATTTATTTTTAGGGTATTTTGTCAAAAACTACCTACAATTTAGGTCACTTTGCGAGGAACTACCTAAAGTTTTAATTTTTGTCAAACACTACCTAAATTTAGACCTCTTTTGTCAAACACTACCAAAATTACTATTCCCGCATGAAAAGGTGCAAATAAGCGATTTTAGGGGGCCGTTATCATAGCCTTGATGTTTATTTTGCTAAAGTGTATTAATGATTAACGTCTTCTTTAAAAATATAGGCTTATACCATTAGGATGTCGATATTGATGGATAATCAAGGCCGATCATAATTGAAGTAATTTTGCGTAAAATATAATGAAACTTACTAACTTTGTTTATGCGTTCATATATTTTAGCAAAAATAAACTCAAAACTATGATATCGGCAAGTTAAAATCATTTATTCTCACATTTTCATGCATCAATATTGACTTTGGTAGTGCTTAACAAAAAAAATCTAAACTTTAGGTAGTGTTTGACAAAAAATAAAACTTAAGGTAGCTCCTCACAAAGTGACCTAAATTATAGGTAGTGTTTGACAAAATACTTTTATTTTTAAAAAAAAGATACTTATACCCTTTTTGGTTTTACACACATTTTGCTACATAAACCTTTGTTTTCAAGCTTCCCTTACTTTTAGCTTAATTTTAACAAACACGCTTATTTTCTTCAAAAAGTCTTACTTGCGACGGAACGACCATTCACAAACTTATGACGGGTCAAACTCCCCTCACAAAGAGCAAGTTTGAATTTTGTATTATTATTAACCGGCCGGTATAGAGGGATAAAACTCGGTATTAAAGTATCACCCAATAACGTTATCTGAAAGTAATTTAGACAAGGGAGTAGACTACACAACTAAAAAGTAAAGATTCGAATAATAGTAGGACCCCAAAAACAGTAACCCCTCAATAAAAGAAGAAGATTGACATGCAACCATCACACTCACTCACTCATATAGTTCACATTCACCTTCTTCACTTTTTTTCTCACTTCCATTATCACACTCCATATGTTCAGATAATCACTGAACATAGTGACCAACTGACCACACCCTCCAAAGTCCAACCCAACAACAACAGTCAACTGAAACATTACAACATTCATTCATGTCTCTCTGTTTAACTTACAACCACCAATCACACCTTTCTATTTATGGTCATAATATCACCAACGTGGACTATTCTCAGCCCTTTGATCTTCCTTAAACTATTATTATTATTATTATTATTATGTTGATGATTCAATGATGACCGTTGATGTTGTGATGTGGAGGGACGGTTGAGATTCCTTGTCTTGAGAGTTCAGCTAATACACTGTCTGTTGATGGTGGTTTTAGACCTATTGGTAGTGGTAACCATGGCTTGCTTATTGCTTCTTTTACCACCTTGTCTATTACTTCCTCTCCCTGTGTCATTCATTTATGGATTAGTCCCTTCAATAACACAAATTCTTGTTTAACACGGGCCGTATAGATATATCAAATAACATGACAAGTTGCACGTAGAAATTTTATTACCATGTGTTGGTATTTAGTATCCGTCTTAAGCCAGACCTATTGCTTAAATAATCGCCTACGGTAATTATACCATAATTGGGTAGTTGCTTGCAGATTCTCAACTAGCTTAACTGATAAGGCCGACGTGATTTTAACGGTCTTGGTTTGCCTATGTGAGACTCTATTCACACAGAAAAAAAAAGATACTCGGTAATAATTTGGTAGCCGCACCCTCACGGCCTCATATATCCTATGCGGCCGCTCTAATCGTTTTTCGTAATGAACGACAATGCGTAATTATCAACAATCACATAAGTCATTTGAATAGTTGTATTCGGGATCTGACCATCTGGGTTCTACCGGTTATTGTCGTCGCCGCTCCCTTTTACACAAAAAAAAACCATACGATTACAAAATTAATGAATAAATATATTATTGACCCAAGAAAAGAAACAAAAACAAAATATGATTGAGGAGAAAGAAAGTTAAACTACTTTTAGACCCGCAAAGATTAGGCATCAGGTGATAATGAGCTTAATATTGACAATTTGGCATCAATCATTCATGTCCCATATGGGCTACGGCCATTCTCCTAAAAAGTTCTACTCCGTAACTCCAAATGGCCTAAAAACTAGCACAAATTCGCATTGAAGACGGAACATATTCGTTTTTAATGAAGACGAGTTGAAACCCTCTTACCAGGAGACAAGTGAAAATGTAGGCATGTAGCTAGGTGGAAATCCATTTAGTTCTCTACCTGCCCTCCCACTTGCCTTCTTATAAAAGGATATCCGACCGTTTTCATTAAAGATGGATATATCATGTCATCCATATTATATGAGGCTAGCTAGAACGAGTAATAACTAGTAAGGATAATTCCATATATTAGGCTTCCTAGAATAATTGTTATAAAATATTTGTCCCATAATATTTTGTTAGACAATTTTAATCCCATAATATTATTTCTCTAATACAATTAATAACACTATTATAGTTC